>CM070095.1:5302500-5312500 GCA_036178185.1 Liparis tanakae | reverse complement strand
CCTTATTCAATGTCCAATGCCAACATATGTGATCAAATCCTGCTTTGCTCATGTGGGTCCACCCAAGCCATTGTTTCTGAAGCATCTGTGTGAGCGCATACATGAAAGTGAATGAAAGGGACGCTGAATGAGCGCGAGCGAACGAGGGAGAGAGAGATAGAGGGAGATAGAGAGATAGAGAGAGAGAGAGAAAAAGAGAGAGAGAGAGAGGGAGGGAGAGGGAGGGAGGGAGAGAGAGGCAGCAGCTGTCTGCCTGGATGACCTCAGCGGCAGCTGCTCCCCCCCCCCCCTCCGCTCTGCTGCCCTCTGTATGCCAGCTCGCCTTTGAAGTCCGGCTCAGGCCCGATCCAGCTTTGGATCACTACCGATAATGATTACGAGAGAATAAAAGCGCGCTGGATAGAAAAGGTATTCATGCAACGACAAACACAAACGTGAAGAGAAGCAGAAAAGCTTCTCTCTGGGATTGTCTCATTAATGCTGTCCAGGCAACAATAACATCTCCAATATTCTGCATTACAGGAGCAAAAACAGTTTAAACTCGCTTCTAAGATTGTAGGTTTGTTAATCGGTCCACTCTGATGTCACAAAATGTTAACATTGAGTTTTAAAGTTATATTCTCAAATAGTGCAAGAAAATGCACACTTTTGTAATTTAGTTTTCTACCATCTGAAAGATTCCCACTGTTACTGAACAGATGTTCATGATCAGTAAAATACAGTAAATATCGATATCTGATATCTGTGTCGGAGCGTTTCACTCAAGGCCGTCTTTGAAGTGCCGACGGCGGGCAGAGAGAGAGGTGCTTTAGTCAGACTCTCTGGAACGCTGGAACCTGACACACACACACACACACACACACACACACACACACACACACACACACACACACAGACACAGACACACACAGAGTGCGGCATGTAGACAAACACATGGAATGATGCACACACATATGGAGGGGCGTAGAGACTCTGTAGCACACAGACACACTGTCTTCCCTCCAGGTATTTTGTTTACATGAATAGGATTTGAGGGAAACATCTATTTGAGTCCCAGTATAAAAAGAAACACACGTGTATTTGAGCAGGAAGGTCATCAGAGTGCACCGAGTCGCGGACGACAGCCCCCACATGACAACGTGTAGTTTGTAAAACTGAGACAAACACACGGGGATGGAGAGCGCTGCAGGAATGACGTAACGCCCTCATTTCAGCGCCACACTGGTTCCCTCGTTTCCAGTAGATCTGATTAGAATAACCTCCAACATTTATGATACTTACAAGTTTCCTTCTGCAAGATTATCTTCATGAATGAAATTTTGAAGCGTGACCGCGATCACCGGAAGTAAAAAGCTAACGTAAGGCGAAAAGCGAAGTCTATCGCGGTCACGTGACTTGAGACCAACGCCACTGATCTAACGGCGAGCAAGTGTTTTACTGTTTTCTTTTTTTGGACATGCAAAAGCTTCAAAATTCACAATATGGGTATTCACTGCATATTTTATGTTGCAGAACGAAATGCTTGTATTAAGACCGTATTTCAAGCATCTAAATGTAACATTTTAGTTCCACACATTCCTTTTATTATTAGTTGTTTTCATCCTGTCTCTCTAAGGCCACATTTACACATAACCGGGTATTTACAGAAACAAATATTTCTGTCCCTCCGTTTTCAAAAATAACATTATACACACAAGGTCGTTTTCCAAAAAGTT
Organism: Liparis tanakae; assembly: GCA_036178185.1. Lineage (NCBI taxonomy): Eukaryota > Metazoa > Chordata > Actinopteri > Perciformes > Liparidae > Liparis > Liparis tanakae. Next base: position 5,310,785 of record CM070095.1, on the reverse strand, counting down.
TCTGTTTATATGAACCTGCATAAATACGCCGTCCGCATACGTCCACATAGGACGCTCACATGACGTGAAGCATCTTTAGTCGCATACTGTGACGTTTGACAACCTAAAACTCTGTTTGAAACAGAGTTTTCAGAAATCTCCACTTTGGCCGGAGTTTTTAGAAATGATCGTTTTCTGTGATAAAACCTCCGTTTTTGTGTAAATGAAAGGCCTAAACGCATGAAAATATATGTGTTTTCCCATTGTGTGAACGGGGTCTAACTATCACGTCATTCCAGATCCTGCTTCCCACCCTGTCAGTCCAACTCCCTTCACCTGCCTCTGATCACCTCGTTAGTCCCTCATTACCTTCACCTGGTCCTCACGCCCGTCTCACCTGTTGCCCATTCCCTCGTTAGTCCCCGTCTACTGAGGTTCCCTCACTTGTCCTCTGCCAGATTGTCGTGTGTTTTTCTGACCGAGCCCTCCAGCGTCCACAGTGTGTTTGATTATTCGGTCTGTTCCGTTCCTGACGACGCTCTCAGTAAAGCATCTTTATTTGCGTTATCTGTCTCCTGAGTCGTGCATTTGGGTCCACCCTAATCCGCCCGTGACATTAAATCAGAAACCCAATGCACACTTTGTCCCTGCACTCCACACACACCCAGAGGTACTGACAACGGACTCAGCTTTCTGGATGCAAAGTTTGAAAATAGTTATGTTGGGTAAAAAAAAAGAAGAAGATAACAATGTGTCTTTGTAGAGTTTGAGAGACACACCGACATGACATATTCATTCATATTACACTCACACAAGGTCTTACACACAAACAAAAGCATCTTCTTTAACAAATGCCTCGTTCATACTCATACAGGTACGCACAAACACAAAAATGTGGTCACACACACACACACACACACACACTCAAACAACATAACAACTCAGACAAAAGCCGTGCTTCATTGTCTGGGGAAGCACACAGACTCGATTACTGTATAATGGCCCCGCCAACCTAACCTGGCTAATTATGTCCCAGAAACTCCCACAGCGGAGTGAATGGAAGCAAACAAGCATGTCAAAAAGAAAAGAAAGACCAAAAGGAAAAGAAAAATAAAGACTGAAGTATCGTGTGTAATGAAGGAGAGAAGATGTGGGTACGGTGGACCAAACGTGAACTGAAATGAATGGGAAGAGAGCGAGGGAACGAGGGAAATAAAAGAGCCAAGCCTTGTGCTTCTGTCATCACGCAAACACAAACGTAAACACGGGCGAGTTCCGAGTGCGACCGACTCTGAGAGATTTAGTACGAATTACGAAAGGTTCTTCATGTTTGAAAGATGTTCTCCAGGAAAGTTGTCCGATCGCTCACAAATAACGTACGGAGTCGAGCTCGGATGCGGTCCGGCGCCGCCGCTTACCGATGACGATGAGCGTGTAGTTGATGTTCACGCTGCCGAACCCGTTGGTGGCCTTGCAGATGTAGGTCCCGGCGTCCTCGGGCTCCACCTCTTTGATGCGCAGGCCGTGCTGCAGCACCCGGAAGCGCGTCCAGCCGTTGTGGATGTTGCGGCCGTCCTTGGTCCACATGATGAGCGGCGGGGGGTCGCCCTCCACGGGGCACGGCAGCTTCATGGTGCGGCCCAGACGGACGCTCTGCCGGTGGGCCACCCGCTCCGACACCCTGGGTGGACCTGGAGGAGCGTGGGAGAGGGAAGGGAGGGTCATTAAGATGATGGAATAAGTAAAGATCTCAAATCGGGTTACAGCGAGTGTAAACAAACAGGTTAGTGCATGCAAACCTACTATAATGACACCTTTGGTTGTTTTTTGTTTCCAGCAGCTGAGATATCTAGTTGTCTAGTCTATATCTAGAACTGGGGAGTCCCGAGTAGTTACTTTAGTATAACTAGTGACCAACTATTCCCTTAAGAGGTCATTCTGATCCACATCGGCAGAGTAAAATATGTTCCTGGCTAGGATAAAACCAGTCTGTACTTAAGTAGCCTGGATACCAGACCGAACTTTCAATTTAATTCAATTTAATTCAGTTTATCTTTACAGCCCAATTTCACAAATTACTAATTTGTCTCGGAGTGCTTTACAATCTGTACACATAGACATCCCTGTCCCAAAACCTCACATCGGATCAGGAAAAACTCCCAAATAACCCTTCAGGTGGAAAAAAGGGAAGAAACCTTCAGGAGAGCAACAAAGGAGGATCCCTCTCCAGATGGACCTATGCAATAGATGTAATGTGACCAGAAGGACGGATTTAAAGTTAAAATACATTCAATGAATTTAACAGAGTTTATGAACAGTTCATAGTAGGCATATTCAGTAGGAGTGGGCGGAGTCTCAACTTAGCCCCACCCTCAACATTTGAAGTCGGGAAGTTGGGTCTGGCATTGCTCCATTGGGGAGAAATACTCTCTAGCCAGATATTGGTCGGACCAATCAAATTGTCAAGGCGGGCTTTATAAGATGACGGACAGATGATCAACAGTAACGTAACCAACCACGTCATAAAAAGGCGCTTGGGTTGAATTTGTTTACAACAAACATGGCTGCCGCTGGAGAGTTTTAGAAGACCTCGACAGCGCATTTATTTTGAAAGAGGAACGCGATCAAGGTATTTGTAGATCGACAACTATGCGTCGCTTAAAACACGGAACATACTGCGTTGCTCTGATTGGTTGTAGCTCTATCCAATCGAGCGAAGAGGCGTTTTCTTTCCTGGTTAGGTTGAGACCCGCCCAATAATCAAAGCCCAACGGAGCGGGATCAGACTCACATTCTGACTAGAATAATGAGGATGACATCGTCAGGCTAGGACTTAGGCTCATTTTCATAGAGAACTGCAATTTTTTATTATGAAAAAAAATAAGGAATGACTGAAAAACAAAATAGTTCTGTTCTCACTCTCACCCAGCGTTCATAGCCATGAGGATTTCGTAGGTTTCCTATTAAATCATGAACTGGGACCAACACACACACACACACACACACACACACACATCTCCCATCTCAGAGACCTCTGTGTTTCCTCCCCGTAGGGACGCTCACGTAACTTGATGTGTGACGAGTAAATCATTTCCTCAACCTGAACAAGTAGAGTTGTTGTCGAAACCTAACTGGGAAGTTTCCTGTGAAGACGCTGGTGTATTTTAAAAAGATTGCATGAATATAACGAGCGTTATTAATTAATTAATTAATGTTTTGATCGCTGTGTATTTATTTATTTATTTGTATTTATGTATGTGTGTTATTCGCATAACTCAAAAAGTATTCAACCGAATTGCATGGAATTTGGTGGGATGATTGGTTATTATCCGGGGAACATTTGATTAGATTTTGGGATTGATCGGGTCAAAGGTCAAGGTCATGAAAAGGTCAAAATATTCTTGAATCGCATGAAATTTGGTGGGATGATTGGTTATTATCCGGGGACCATTTCATTTTGGGATTGATCGGGTCAAAGGTCAAGGTCATGAAAAGGTCAACATCTTATTTTTACCATAGTAAAAATTGTTATCCAATTGGCATGCAACTAATGCCAAAATGTTCATAATTCAAACAAAGGTATGCGCTCTACCGAGTGCCTGTTCTGGTTTGACATGCGGCTGCTGGCTTTCGGAGAGAAATGCGTGAAAAATGAGGAGTAAGATATCCAAGGATGCGTTGTGTGAGGAGACGTTGACCGGTGTTTTGGACGCCTCTTCCTCACGCGCACGCTGGAGGCTACACTCGTCTTTTCACCGTCAGAACCAGAGAAGCCTCCCAATATGGCATTCAACACACAAGAATTATCCTTCGACCTTTGAGACGTTTTAATGGCTTGGCTTCACGTTGACGTTTTTATCACAGACAACAATGGAGTCCTCGGGGAGCGAACACAAAGCCCAGCTCATACCAGCCGAGATGCCGCGGCGAGACATAAAATCAGGCGTGACCTTGACCGCTCAGTAGCCGGTCTACTGTGAAACTGCACACTAGGAAAACAGAGGGAGGCGAGGGAGCCGGCTGATTGACTGGGAAAGGTGGGAGGAAACTGTGGGGAGAAGTAGGGGTGAGAGAGAAAGAGAGGAAGGAAGGTAAGAAGAGAAAAAGGGAGGGAATGAGGGAGAATGGAATTTAAAGGGAGTACGTCTGAGGAGAGAACGGGGATGAAATACGGCCAAATAGGGGAGCGGTACAAAGAAAGACAAACAGGAAGATGGAGAGATGGAAGCAGGAGGAGGTGTAGGAGTTAGCACGGGTCAGTGCAGAGTGTACATCTCTCCTCTTTACTCCTCCTGGCTTCAAACAATACCCTCCGAATATAGCGACAACAACACATGACGGGCCATGACGAGTGTCCGAACGGACGACAAAAGCCGATTGTGTGGAGAACCATCAGAACCGAGACTTAAAGGACAAAGGCGGGTTGGATGTGAACAATGTGCCCGATAAAGGCTTATCTCCAAGAATAAATAGGCTCTGATGAAGATTAGAAACATATCAGCTCCAATGTAAACATGTGGGTTTAATTTACTGCCCTCTTTTGTCTGGTGCTTTCTTATCACGGCCTTTAAGTTGCCCTTGTGAGAGGAACAAGAAGAAGTGCTTAAAGGAACAGTTGTAGATTTGTTCTCTTTAGTTGTTGCATTGTAACCACCGTGCGGCGGCCTTCCTCAAAGGCGTTCAGGCTCCGGAGGAAGAACCTCACGTCATCGGGCCGGCTCGTCGACTGTCACCCGAACAAAACGAGGAGCGTGATTTATCCCTCCGAGGCGCGGCGGTGGATGTCGGAGGTGAGCGGCGGCGGCGGCGGCGTGGAGCGGAGAGGAGAGGAGAGGAGGCGCGTACGCGAAGCCGGTCGTTAAGAAAAGGAGGAGAGCGCCTACAGGGGTCTCCTCGCCGAGCGCGGGAGGCGGACACAATGATGGATGGGCGGAGGGGAAATGTGTGAAAAAGACATTAGTCACACAAAGGGTATTCACAGGAGCCTCTCCTCCTCCTCCTCCTCCTCCTCCTCCTCCTCCTCCTCCTCCTCCTCCTCCTCCCTCCATCCTGGATGGGGAATGTGTTCGCTCAGCTGTATGGCTTTCTCATCAGGGGCCCGACAGCGTGCTCCTTCTCTTTTTCACGCTCCACCTCCTTTCTTTCTCTTCTTCTTCTCTCTCTTCGTTGTTCGTACATACTGTATATCTCCCTCTATAATCCTCCTGTTTCTTTCGTTCTCTCCTCCGCTATCTTTCTCCTTCTCCCTCTCTTTTCTCTATATTTCTTTCGTCTGCTCTGCTCTTCCTCCGACAGATTGAAATCTCATTCCCTTGAACTCTCACTACTCCCCAGCTACCTCTCTCTCTCTCTCTCTCTCTCTTACCCTTAACCCCTCGCTTCCCAATACTACCTCCACTTCTCCCCTGTCATCACTCCTTTCCTCTCTCTCTATTTTGCTCTCTTACTCCCTGCTCTCTCTCTCTCTCTTCTCTTTCATCACACTCCTTCCCACCATCCTCTCTTCCTCTCCCGTGTGATTTAACGGTCCCTTGCCCTTTTCCAGATCCGCGCGCACACACAACTTCCACGGTTTCTTCCCCAGAGGATCGCCAGAGCAAGACCTCGGACTGAACCTCTCAACTTTTTCGACGGTTAACCTCTCTTACGTCTAACCCCCCCCCCCCTTTCCTTCCCCTACTCCCTCTCTCTCTCCCCTATGAAGGGAGCGCAGAGGAGGTCTCCTCTCCTCACTTCCTCCGTCCCCCTCCTCCTCCTCATCGTCCTCCCCCTCTTCCACGGTCGATGACCGGAGTAAAGTCTTTTTTAAATCTGTCTCTGGGGGTGAAACTGAAGAGAGTCAAAAAGCTGTTCTTCTCTTTCACGAGACAGAAGGTCAGTGTGTGTGTGTGTGTGTGTGTGTGTGTGTGTGTGTTTTTACATTTGTGTGGGTCATTTTTTGCATTAATGCGATGCTACATTTTTAGATGTAAATCTAAAAACATGCTTTATATCTCTGCGCTGGTGGATTTTTGTATCGTCATGTACTGCCGGTGTGTGTGTGTGAGTGTGTGTGTGTGTGTGGAAAGGAAAAAAAGATAGTTCTTAAACTTTAAACGTTGGTCTGTTGGGTCCATTTGGGGCTTTACGATGCTCCCTCGCCTGCCACCGGCTCCTCGAGACAACCTAAAGCCCCTTGAAGATTGTTTGTCTGCCTCCAGACACACATAAACACTCGCCTCGCACGCCCTCCCTCTCTCTCTCCTGACGGGCAGCGAGTGTGTAGGTAGGTCGGGGCGTGCGCGTCTGGCATTCTGGAGCCAGCCGATGGGAAAACGCAGCCCAGGTCAGAAACCCACTACTCCCACAGAGGCCCAACCCTTCCAGTGCAGAGCTGCACATCCTCTGCAAGGATGGTAGCTGAAGGCCAAATAAAGCAGAGCAGGAATCAGTTCTTACATTCTGTCCGGGCTACTCCCAAAAACAACGGCAAATGCACTGCTGGAATTCCATTAAAGGGCACGTTGGACTCTCGGTGAAATATGCTTATTCCTGAGGATTAGATTACAGGATTTATACTACTTTCTTACAATATCGGTTTGTTCAGTATGAAGCAGGAGCTTTAAAACACTCAAATGTTGCTAACACTAAATGAAAAGAAAAATATAATAATAAACATTTTATTCATAAGGCACATTTCAAGACACTCAAGGTCGTCGTGCAACACATTAAAACAGTTACAGTTAAGATAACCGGAGAAAAATAAAAAAGTTCTTATAACAGATTTTAGAACTCCTATTATTACTCTATGTCTTACTTTTACATTTTTCAACTAGAGTTCCTATGATTTAGTTTCTTTGGAGGTTGCAAACAGGAAGTACAATGCTAGTTAGCTGTGCACTACAACTTGAGCCCTGTTCTTTTGGACGGTTTGTTTACATTTTTTGGCCCCAGTGTTTTTGTTTTGTATCGTATTGTGTTGTTATGTATATTTTGTGTAAGCACACTGAGACTTTACCAAGTCAAATTCCTTCTTTGTGTAAACTTACTAGGCCAATAAAACTGATTCTGATTCTAAATAAAAGAATGCGGAGTCAGATAGTGGTTTCTGTTTTCAGTGTACTTATATGTACCTATCTGTACTTATATGTACTTATATCAGGGTTCTTACACATGTTGACCAATGGATTTCCATGACTTTTAACCAAATGTCCATGACAAAACTGAAATCTCGGTATGAACATGAACAATTTAGAAAATTTGGCGTATCGAGAGTAGACGCCGGCTTACATTTTGAGCGTCTTTCTTTAAAAAACGTATTAATTATTTCAAACTTGGCGTAAATGGACACGTGAGCATAACAAATTTCCATGACTTTTTCAAAACTTTTATGATTTAAGTTTTTTCCATGACTTCTCCAGGCCTGGAAATGACCATTTTCAAATTCCATGACTTTACCAGGTTTTCCATGACCGTACAAACCCTGATATCTGTACTTATATGTACCTATCTGTACTTATATGTACCTATCTGTTTCTATTTGTCCCTATCTGTACTTATATGTACCTATATGTACTTATATGTACCTATCTGTACTTATATGTACCTATCTGTACTTATATGTATCTATCTGTTTCTATTTGTCCCTATCTGTACTTATATGTACCTATATGTACTTATATGTACCTATCTGTACTTATATGTACCTATCTGTTTCTATCTGTCCCTATCTGTACTTATATGTACCTATATGTACTTATATGTACCTATCTGTTTCTATCTGTCCCTATCTGTACTTATATGTACCTATATGTACTTATATGTACCTATCTGTACTTATATGTACCTATCTGTTTCTATCTGTCCCTATCTGTACTTATATGTACCTATATGTACCTATCTGTTTCTATCTGTCCCTATCTGTACTTATATGTACCTATATGTACTTATATGTACCTATCTGTTTCTATCTGTCCCTATCTGTACTTATATGTACCTATATGTACTTATATGTACCTATCTGTTTCTATCGGTCCCTATCTGTACTTATCTACACCCATCGATACCGATATGTACCTATGTGTACATCTCTGTTCCTATCTTTGATTGGATTACTTTCATACTGAAGAAACGTGACAGGTTGTGGAGTTATGAGGAGCGTCTTTTGTCGATTATCTCTACGCGGGTTCATGAACATGGGAAGCATTGACCTGGGAAGTGTACTTTAATGATCTAAAAACGTGTGTTCAGATGTGAGTAATGACTCTCTCTCATCTCCGCTCTCCTCCAGACTTCGGTTCTGGTTCACGTCGTCACACCGAAGTGAA
>CM070095.1:5240000-5297500 GCA_036178185.1 Liparis tanakae | reverse complement strand
CAAATGGTCCCCGGATAATAACCAATCATCACACCAAATCTCATGCGATTCAAGAAGATTTTTACCTTTTTTATGACCTTGACCTTTGACCTTTGACCCGAACAATCCCAAAATCTAATCAAATATTTCCCGGATAATAACCAATAATCCCACCAAATTTCATGCGATTCGGTTTAACACTTTTTGACTTACGCGAATAACACGCACGCATACAAATAAACGGCGATCATAACATTACCTTCCGCATTTTCAATGCGGAGGTAAAAATGATCAAGTTTGGTGCTTTGTTTTAAGACTTAAGTGCTAAACATTTATTTTTACCAAGAGAGAATTATCAGACACGCAGATATGGAAACGGCTTCCCCGTTGACCGTAAAAGTCAACGGCGAAGTCCCTCCCCAACACGGCGGCAGCGGCAGGTGTCGCGTGTTCAGGGTTCGTACACATGTTGACCAGTGGAATTCCAGGACTTTTCCAGGACTTTTCCAGGACTTTTCCTGGACTTTAAACCAAATTTCCATGACCAAACTGAAATCTCAGTGTGTACGCGAAAACTTTTTGAAAATGTAGTATTCAAACAATGAGAATTACAAAGTATACAATATACCTTAAATGAAACAAAAAGAGACAATAGTTTGATTAAAAGAATAAAAAAATACTATACATGTTTATTCTTAGAAACACTTATATAAATGTTTATTCTTTTAATCAAACTAGTATCCTTTATGTGCAAAAATGTGGACTTGGCCAATGGCAGTTTATAATCTGAGTCTTCCTTTCAAAAACATTATTTTAAACTCTGCGTAAATGAACATGTGATTATAACACATTTCCATGACTTTTCCAAAACTTTTGTGATTTAAGTTTTTTCCATGACTTTTCCAGGCGTGGAAATGACCATTTTAAAATTCCATGACTTTTCCAGGTTTTCCATGACCGTAGGAACCCTGAGAGACCCATCCTGCCAAAGTCTGGTTGTAGCGAGCTTCAGAACGCGAGCAAAGACCCCCTGAACCAAAGTCTGACCCAATCACAGCCCTCGCTTTGTATCTCAAGGACACGCCCCCTGCAGAACAATCATCTGGATAGCGAGTGTGTGCGCGCATAAGCTTGTGTGTGTGCTGTGTCTTTAGTGTGTGTGTCTGCAGAGCGCCTCGTGCCTTACAGATAAGGCAAGATGTAGTTGCCCGCGAGATAAGAAACAGTTAACACTCCCGAGTGTGTGTGTGTGTGTGTGTGTGTGATTGTTTGTGTGCTGGTGTGTGTGAAGCCGACCGGCGTCCTCGACCGGACTTTTATCAGCCTTTTGGAGGCAGACGCTGTTACTCATTTACAACAGTGATAGCACACACACACACACACACACACACACACACACACACACACACACACACACACACACACACACACACACACACACACAGACACGTGGTACCGCCACCTGCTGTGGTCCACTTCAGTGATAAGGAGGTGCATATTTGCTGAAACTATTGACATAACCCATACAAAGATGGAGACGTGGTACAATGGCGGGAAAGAGTCGGGCTTCGTAAACATCTTCATTTATTTTTGACTTCCGGGTAGTTAAATAATCGCAGATAAGATATAAAAGGGTTGAATACAAGGAGGTGACCCTGGAAGGCCAGAACAACAAACACAGTTACTTAAATCTAACAAGTTGCATTCATTCCTCCCAGGAATAATGAGTGGAATGCCCTCTATATTCAAGGTAACTAGCAGGGTGCTGGTTGGGGGCGGCACCCAGGGGTGCAGCTTCATCGCCCAGGAACCTCTCGTTGCTCGTTGACGTCAGGCGACAAGTAAATACGAACAAACTAGAATCACGACTTGATTTCGGAGACAGAGTGAAGACCGTGTCACGTCGTAATGTGAATGTTTTGACGGCGTCTCGCTTCACGTTACCTCAAAAAGACGCGTTCGCTTTCCGCCCACGTCTGGCAGCGTTCTCAGGCGACACTTATTGGCTCATCATCTGAGGAAACGTCGCCCTGAGCTCAACTTGGCTTTTATTTCTGTGACTTTGGTTTCCTGGGCTTTTTGGCATAGTAACTTCATTTAATTATGCCTTTACATTCTATAATTAAAGTAAGTGCAACTTTATTTCTACGGCACTTTTGAATAAATAATGACAGTAAACAAAAGCAGGGGGAATTGAGGACAACAGTTCTTAAATGAAGAAACCTATCCTCCACACACACAGACACACACAGACACACACACACACACACACACACACACACACACACACATGCACACACACACACACACACACACACACTCAAGCTGCATGTGATAAGTCAGTGTTGTTCTGTCTTCCTCCTCTCTGTTGTCCTCCTCCTCCTCCTCCTCCTCCTCCACCTGTGTTTTCTGCTTCACTTGGTGGAGAGTCATACATTCCAAGCATGCACATAACATACACACACACACACACACACACACACACACACACACACACACACACACACACACACACATTCCACACCAATCCTCAGCCGTGACTAAGTCCATTTGTTCAGCTCAGGTCACTGTCTCATTTTAGGCTACTCCGTGTGTGTGTGCGTGCGTGTGTGTGTGTGTGTGTGTGTGTGTGTGTGTGTGTGTGTGTCTCTCGATGCATGTTCTTAACCTAGATTCCTCCACGGCTCCATGCTGATTGACATCTTAATATCTCCAAGTCTTACGTAAAAGGAAATAAAAAAGCGCTAATTGACGAAGACAAAAATACAACCGACTTACACAAACGTCAAAGCGGTGACATTGAGCTTTTAATAATGCAACAATCTCTGTTTGACATGGGATTGAGCCTGGGGGGGGGGGGGGGGGTTCTCACTTCACTGTTACCATCGCTGCGTAAAGATGGTCGATTTCAAAATGCTTTAAAAAAAAAAAAGTGTGTCGAGTCCGACGAGCTCCACGTCAAAAAGGGTGACGGATGTCACAGATAAATGGCCTGACTGTATTTATTTACTCTATGGAAAATTATTTCTCCCTGCTTTATTTATTATTATTATTATTAGTTTTGTTACTATGGTATTGTTTTTGTTTCTTTATTTGCATATGTGTTCTTTTCGTTGTTTTTTTGTCCTGTACTTCTCTATGTACAAAGAATCTGAAAAATTAAAATATGTGTATGTGAGATTTTGAACACTAATAAAAGGGTGACGGAGAGACGTACAGTAGGACTCCTGATGGCCATACGGTGCTTTTGGGAATCAAGGACTGAAGGTCTGTCAAGAGGCCTGCTTTCACTCACTCACTCACCAGTTTATGTGAAGAAGAAGTGCTAATATCCTGTGGTTGAATCATCCCTTTTACAAACCACATGTGTGAAGAGGGCGAGGCAGGAACAGCAGAAGTGCTGAGTGATGGTGCTGATTGCTGATTGAGACACACACACACACACACACACACACACACAATCCCAGAATACAAGGTGAAATGAATCAGTCAGCATGTCACTTGTAACACTTGTGTCAGCGTGGACTAATCTCTAGTCTCGTCATGTTTTCTTCATCTTTTGTCCTCGTGTTCCTCTCATCAGTCTGTAGAGATGTGTTAGTCAGGAACTGGAGTCGTCCCACACCCGAGTCTTTGGAAGTCGTTCTGCATGTCTTGGGAACCGTTCTGATGAGGATGTGTGATTTGTAATTATAAGACAAGCAATATTTGTGCAGCAGCGAGGGCGGGGGCGGGGCCTCATGGCCTTCTCATACCTCATATTCTATAAACTGATAATACTGTACAGTTTTTATTTGACAATCTGAATCCGTAAAAGTGAACTACATGTAAAACACACGTAGAGTTGAGCAGGGCTCTTACACATGTTGACCGATGGATTTCCAGGACTTTTCCAGGACTTTTCCAGGACTTTTCCAGGACTTTTCCAGGACTTCCATGACCAAACTGGTATAAACATGAAACATGTAGAACATGTTGTGTATTGAGAGCGCAGGCCGGCTTATATTTTAAGCGTCTTTCTTTAAAAAACATTTTAATTATTTCAAACTCGGCTTAAATCAACATGTGATTATGACTTTTCCCAAATTTTTATGATTTAATTTTTTTCCGTGACTTTTCCAGGCCTGAAAATAAGCATTTTAAAATTCCATTACTTTTCCAGGTTTTCCATGACCGTACAAACCCTGGTTGAGTTATAATCGAGGTGTGCAGTATAGGAAAGTGTTGATGCGATGCATTGAGATGCGCATTGTGCATTCATATTGTTGACAAGTGAATTGTAATTGAATTGTGTCGAACATTCACACCTCTAAGCAGTAATACGTCTTGTAATGTGTCTGACATGTAGCAGTGAATAAGTATTGCGTATGAATCAAGTATCTGTCCACTGAAAACAGTCTATCTGGAGATCTTACATCATTTTGACGAACTGAAGGCTTACGTATTCCTCCGCGGCTGCTCGCTCAGAAAAATACACCGTACACACACTAAATCATCTGAAAAGTTCACATTGTCACAAAGGCCTGTTTTTTTTTCTCATAAAAAGATACGCAGGTTTCACAGGAAGGCTAAAATAAAAACACATGAGCTCCAGGCACCTCAGCATTCTGCATACTTTCAACCCCTGCGAGCTACGTGCACACTACCCAACACTTTACTCTCAATTAAAACTAAATGCGGTAACAGCTGCACTCCTAAACATCCACTGATCTGAGAGCTCCCCCCCCCCCCCTCCCCCCATCTCCTCCATGCTCCACGACGTCTCGCTGCCTTTCCCCTAAAAAGCTGCGACAACACAACAGTTAAATCCCAGAAAGCAGCCCGTAAGTACCTTTTGTTAATTACGCGTGGTAGAATAGGCCCGTTGTGTCCCCGTGTGACGACGGGGGATTACGACAGAGGGATTACCTCCGGGTAATAAGTACGCTGAGCTGACCGCTGTGATGAAGCGCCATGTAGTGGGAAATAATTAACGCGGCTAACTGGTCCGCGAGCCTTTGGGCCCGACGTCAGCGCTGTCTGGTCACAGGCGTGAAGGATTCATGTGGTTTCACTGCGGCTGGACCCAATATCTGGAGATACTTGATTTTTCATGAAGATCCAGTCGATGTTTTGCTTTCTACTTTGTGAAAAATGTCAGTTATGCCACTCGTGCTATTCTCTGGTGCCTTTTAATGTATGAACAATAATCACACCAGGATGCACTGTCTACTTTGGCTGGAGGCCTGAAGTAGTCGCACCACGTTGTGTCGGAGGCCGGGCTGTGAACTTTTGGCTTTTGTCCGCCAGCTGGAGTTGGAGCTTAATGCAGACATTTGTGTTGCATTAAACCATTTTCAAAGTCGAGTCGAGTCAGTTTTATTTCCGTGGCCACAACTCGCTTCAAAGAGCTTTACAATCTGTGTAAAGAGAACGGGTAAAACAATAGGAAACCTCAAGAAAGGTTCCTCTTCCAGTACGGACGGACCAAAAAAAAGAAAATTTACGAGATCTAAAGCGAAGAAACCAGAACGGAATCACAGCAGTTCAATCGAGAAATGATACCGCCAAACTAAAAGCACCAGTGGCTTTGATCAAAACACCCTATCCTCCCACACCTTTAGACTTGTGGAATTTGAGGAGTGAGGGGAGGGTCCCCGTTTTGTATGTACAGTGAATGCCTTCCAAGATAATGAACGCCGTTATCCTCATTGTTAAAGCATCTCTCCTCTCCGTGACTGAGTTATTTCCTATCTTAACTCGACCCTGAGAGATTTCCACAGTTCTTCACACATTTCACATGATAGCTACGAATTTAGAGACGACAAAAACAAGTGTGTGTCCGGCCACACACAGTCACAGTCACCAGAGGGTACGTCCCCTCCAGAGTTCCCGTCGTCTCGGAGCCCACCCCCACATCTCTCACAGTCCTCTCACATTCCCCCCGCAGTATGGATTCCACATCGACAGCTGGCGGAGACAGTCCTGTGCGTTTGCGTCCCCTCATGGTTGTCGACTTTGTGCGATGTTTGAGGTTTTGTGTCTTTGGCAGCCACAAGGAAAACCACCTCCGAACTGAAGCGTTTGTGATTCCAAAAAACACGACAGGCAGTGGAATACACGGAACAGGAGTGATAATGATCTTGCATGTTCCTTCAGAATAAGTAACGTTCTAAAGGCAAGACTTTGGGTACCAGAGGCTGCGTACGTTCACACTGACGTGAGTTACGAGCTCCATCCGTCAAAGGCTAGAATCTTCAGCTGCAGCTTACGAAAAGTATTTCCTAAAGCTGTCGGCCTTAACATCCTGCCCCTGATCAGCCTCCGCTTCCTGGGGTCAAAGGTCATCTGTATGTCTGATAAACAGCCACGGAGGGAGAGAGCATGGCTGACTGTCCATAACATGTCAATCACATTTAAGACTAAGGTCATACTGGTGGTATTTTTGGTTCAGGGTAGCCTTTTCAGGGTTTCTGTCCTCCTGTCTATCACGTACAACACACACACACATGCCGGGCCTGAGTAGTGTATTGCATCCCCCACAAGACCCAATGTGACAGACCAAAGCCCAAAGAAAACAAGAGTCTGTGTCTCCTGTCCCAGCGATCACCTTTCAACATCTCATTTGTAACGGGCCATCAGGAATAACAGCTGGAGACTGTGTGTGTGTGTGCGTGTGTGTGCGTGTGTGTGATTGTTGGCGGTTAAGGGGGTTGGAAACACTCTGATTGAAAGGTAGACAAGAGAGAGAGAGTAACCAGCGGAGACAAAGAGAGTGGCAGAGGAATTAAACCGTCAGAAAGCGAGATGGAAAGTGACGGCGAGAGCCGAGGGAGACGATGTAAAGTAATTAGCCCAGACACTCACCAAGACCTCCCTGTGGACGCCGTTTACTATTGTGATCCTTTAAATGAAGATAGTTCCAGTTAAAAACCTGTGACAGCGAAGTTTATTGACGATCCAAAGCCACATGGAACGTCTATATCAGGGTTCTTACACATTTTGACCGATTTTTTCCAGGAATTTAAACCAAATTTCGTACGCCGGCTTATATTTATATTATATTTATATTTTTCTTTAAGAAATATATTAATTATTTCAAACTCGGCGTAAATGAACATGTGATTATAACACATTTCCATGACTTTTCCAAAACGTTGATGATTTACGTTTTTTCCATGACTTTTCCAGGCCTGGAAATGACCATTTTAAAATTCCATGACTGTTCCAGGTTTTCCATGACCGTACGAACCCTGATATATGTTTCCTGTACAGAGGTAAAGGAGACCGTTTGCTCCGTTTTGTAGTAGTTTCAGTGGATGGGTCCTTTCATTGAAATACAAACTGCTTAATTTTCTTTTTAGGAATCTGTTTACGGACTCACTGCTTCCACTGGAATTTCCATCTCAAACATATCTGTTGGAAAGTTAAGATGCGGTCACAAATTTACACACAAAATAAATGTCATCATCTCTTTTATCGTGCCTCTACTACCCAGATTGAATTTGGGTTAATTAGGTGTAAATATTATATTCATGGTTAAGATTGGAAGTTCCACGTCTAATAAAACGCATGCGGTGAGCCATAAAAAACACAGATGGCGCTCAATGGGCCCCAAATGTCATCAACATAGTTTTATGTGTAGAAACCCGCTTTGTAAATCCAGAAACTTCTTTCTGTATTTTATTGAGTATGTGAGTGAGCTGGTACACCTGCCACAGCAGTTCAAGTCTGGCTTTAAGTTTTAATACTGACGCACCATAAGGCTGCGATACAGACTCCCCCCCCCCCCCCCCCCCCCCATATCATGGATATCAATAAGTGTTGATGTTAAGACTCGAATAC
Source organism: Liparis tanakae (assembly GCA_036178185.1). Taxonomy (NCBI): domain Eukaryota; kingdom Metazoa; phylum Chordata; class Actinopteri; order Perciformes; family Liparidae; genus Liparis; species Liparis tanakae. The sequence continues at coordinate 5,289,697 of CM070095.1, read as the reverse complement.
AGATTTAAAACACAAATATATTCCACTCAATTTATTTTAAATTCTTACAAAATATCCACAAATCCTAAGTTTAACCCTCAAAACTAAGATGTTCTCTTCAGAGATAACACTTAAAATCTGTTCTACATTTGGGGAGGGAAACAAAAATAGAAGCGAATGATTGATCGAGTGAATGTTTGGTGATTCTGTCTGTGCCGCACGACGAGGTGACTGAACGGAGACGGAGTGAGATAAAGGAGAGTGTGTGTGTTGTCCTGTGGGGTTCCTGGTGTGTTATTACAGTCTCCTCTGGTGCTGCCATGTGCTTTCTCTGACCCCCCACCACACACACACACACAAACCCTCCCTGACCCCTCCCTCGTCCACTGGCCGACCTTTGACCCGCAGTGCTGTAGCGTTGACCAAACATACCCCAACCCCACTGAGACCACAATACATCACTGTGGCGCCGCGACCCACGCCATCCGGAGATGCTGCAGGAGAGTCACGGAAAGAACTTGGAGAAGCTCGGACCGCATGCAACGTAGACACATTTTCAAAATCGGCGACAATATATATAAATATCAACAAATTCAATTTAAAGCTTAATACAAGTGCTTTCAGCCACTCAGTACCAATTCTACAATGTAATAACACCATAATTACTAAGAATGGCTTCAGATGTTGCTCACTTTCTGACTTAAACACACACTATGACGCTGTTCTTGACATTTCAACATTCCACTGTTTCCTATCTTCTCCGGCTGCACCCCCGTCCTAAACACACGTCACATCTTCACATCCCTGCAACGCCACGCCAACCCCCACCGCCATTAGCAGAGTTAAAGCAAACATTGACTCTATCTAAATGAGGGCTAATAGCCTTTAACATTAACGGGCCCTGTAAAACTGGGAGGAGGTGGAACAGGGGGGGGGGGGGGGGGCTCTTCAGTGTCCTGCAAAAGGGTTCATGACAGAGTTGTTTAATGTCTGAGAACAAAACAGTTATATGTGTGTATGTGAATGTTGTGTGTCAAGTTATTTCTGAAGTTCCCGCGCACAGATCTCACTCTCCACAACACTCACTTCTGAAATCAAACTAAATGTACGATGGACAATAGAAGAAGAAACATGGATGAGCTGAAATAAAGTGGTTTGGACTTTTCTCCGGCAGCCACAGCTCGACTCAAACAGCCCAAAGAGACGACATCTGGCCCCGACGTTAAGATTTAACAAGAGGAACTGAAGGAGTCACTTGTGCCCTTTGAAGTGTCCCTTTGCCTGTCAATCACAACACAATCCACCAACACACACGCACACGTGTGTTCATATGTAGGCTTTTCTCCCATCTCAATAGGATACAATGATGACAGTGAGCATCGCAGTGATAACAGTGCGTGGTTAGAAATTATAAATTGGAGAAATACATTTATGTTCTCGTTCGGTTTTTAAGCGCCATCTAAAACCGAGTTGAAGTCATTGAAACAGACGCTGTTTGTCGTTCCGGTCCCGACGCTCCGACACTTTTCTAACACTCTCATCCGGGAACGCTGATGATGAACGTCCCTCCTCTGGACCCGGCTCCTGCACTGCGGCTGGCAGGCAGATGCTCGCCACCATTAGGCCGTCTAATGGTTATCAGTACGTCAAATGGTTATTTACGATAGCGAGCTGTGACTCAGGACGCACCGCACGCTTAAAAAACAAGAGAGGGGGGGGGGGGGGGGGTTACTGACGTGAGTCTATAGAGTGTGTCTGTTTACAATGAGGTGAGGTTGTGTGTTGGAAGCATCTGTGTGTGGTTGTTTACTCTATGAGGCATCAAGATGCTCCGCTCCTCCTCCATGACGGGACCACAATTAGTTCACACGATGTAATACCATCATGGTTAATCAGTGCTGAACACAGTGTGTGTGTGTGTGTGTGTGTGTGTGTGTGTGTGTGTGTGTGTGTGTGTGTGTGTGTGTGTGAGGGGTGTACAGACCCAATGTGGGTGTTGTTCCAACTTACAATAACACGATTCATTAAAGATTAACCCCTTTTTATTCACTGGTCACCTATAACTTATTGTTGGATGGTGGCCTGTGCTGTCCATACTGAAATACTCAGGGAGCTTTGAGTTATCACCGGATCTCAATATTCAATGATGGGGGGGGTGGAGGGTGTGGGGGGGGGGGGGGGAGAGATTTGAAGACGGATTTTAAATTGCATTTCTGGCTGTTAAGAGATCATTTCCAGATTAATAAATAATGAAGATACTTATTAGAAGCAGCCCTGAATCATACCCTGCCAAAATAATAAAAAGAAAAAAATCTATTATAACCAAAGCACTATCATAGTCTCTTTCTTTTTTTGTCAGACGGTGGCCTTTAAGCCACTTCTGTCGTGTTGCTCCCCGTCCACCTCCCGTTCTTTATCGGATGCCAAGGACAGATCAGGATAACACGCGTGACATTTGTGAAACACGTGTCCCGCAGTAGGAAAGCGTCCTGTCTTCATAGCATCTCCTTCCACTACAGTTTAAAGCCCCGCTGCTCTGGTGGCTTTGTACCTCCTCCTCCTCCTCCTCCTCCTCCTCCTCCTCCTCCTCCTCCTCCTCCTCCTCCTCCTCCTCCTCCTCCTCCTCCTCCTCCTCTTCCAGCCCTTTTAACAGAACCACAATTCTCTGCCCATCATTGTTAGTGTTAGCATGCTAATTACATCATTCCTCAGTAATGAGAGTGGGCCAGGAGGGTGGTCTGTGGGCTGTGTGTGTGCGTGTGTGTGTGTGTGTGTGTGTGCATCTCCGCGTTAGGTATGTGCACCGTCCTCTGCTTGTATACGTCCTCGGCATCCGTGTGATGCGGTTGTTTAGACTCCTCGTTGTCTTGTCTTTCTTTTGATGCGGCGTGTGCGTCTCTGTTTTCGGCGGCTTCGACTTCGAAAAAGACGCATTTTAAATGTGCGTGTGGCTTATTACACGTGTATAACAACAAGTGAACCCTCTCATCTCCTCCCTCTCCCTCCCTCTGGATAATGGGTGGTCTATATGGCGCAGTCACCCGGAAAACATTAAACTGTTTAGAAGCCGACCAGGAAATGATGTACACAAACCCACACTCGCCATCTATTTCCTCGATGCCCTTTTTCGTCCCTGCGGTGAGGACCGGGGGGGCGAAGACGCAGACAACGGTAGAGCGTCGTAAACTTCAATAATCACATCATCATTATCCTCTTTGCCGCGCTCCAGTCGTTTAACCGTGAAGCGTTTAACAGCTGGCTTACGTAAAATACCATTTGACACGCTGATAACCATCTGACATACACGTGGCATTTCACATCACATGCACATGTTATATGTGTGTGTGTGTGTGTGTGTGTAGGGGCCAGCAGAATCACAGGCATGCTCTTACCAATGAACAGATTTGATCTTCTGAGCTTGACATCTTTAGTGCATTCCAAGCGCCTAACGTTGGTTGGTATATTCTTCCTCACCTGCCACCTTCCTCATCAGCGACCCCTTCATGGAAAGGCAACATCTGCCCTTCAATACATATTGATGAAAGCTGGAGGAGAATGCCCTCAAATGAAGCTTGTTGAAGTCAAATGTCAAGTCAAACTTTCCGTTAAAGGTATTTTAGGATGGACCTTTATCTTATATCCCTCACACATGGACCGATGCCTCATTTCCACGGCGTGGTACAGCTCGGCTTATTTTTGAGTACGTCACTGCGCCAGAACCAAACGTATGAACGCGTGTACATTCTTAACCCTCCTGTCACCTTGAGGGTCAATTTGACCCCATTCAATGTTTAATGTCGGTGTTCTTTGGGGTCAGTTTGACCCCAGGCTGTTTTTCACTGTCAAACATCTAAGAAATATCAACTTTTTTATATATTTAAAGGGCTATTTAGGTAGTCAACAAATAAACATAAAGTACCTGACACTTAAACTTGGGAAACAATATTAATTCTAATAATTTTCTGGAGGTTTTAATTGCTGGGGTCAAGTTGACCCCGAGGGTAAAAGATGTTAGTAAACGTGAAGGTAACAGAGTTAATGTTAAAAGAGAAACCAAAAAATACGACTGATATATTTTGCTTATTATTTCCAAAACCGTAAAACATTAAAACACATTAAAGAACGGTCCAAATTTCCATAACCAAACTAAAATCTCGGTATAAACATGAAAACTGTAGAAAATGTAGCGTATTGAGAGCGTACACCGGCTTATATTTTGAGCGTCTTTCTTTTAAAAATATATTAGTTATTTCAAACTCGGCGTAAATGAACGTGTGATTATAACAAATTTCCATGACTTTTCCAAAACTTTTATGATTTAAGTTTTTTCCACGACTTTTCCAGGCCTGGAAATGGCCATTTTAAAAGTTGTTTTCCAGCTGTCGAGCTGCAGGTAGCCCAGAAGGCATTAGCCCTCTGCATGTCTTTGACCCCCTTGTCTCAGCTCAATGTTATTCGGCTAACATGGAAGAATGCTAATCTCTCAGCTGCTCAGTCTCATGCTCAGCTCCACACACACACACACACACACACACACACACACACACACACACGCACACACACACAGAGGCCCAGACGCTGGTTGAATCAGCGTGCTTTATAATGCGACTCTACATCTGCTGTAATAAGTGGCAGAGGCTGCTTCCTGTTCTTTCTCTTTTACGGCTTTCTTCCCTTCTTTCTTCTCTCTTCACCTGCATCTGTGTCTCCTCAACCGTCTTTCCTGTTCCAGCCCTTCATCTCCTAATTTCTCTCTTCATCTCCGTGTGTCGCCAAACACTCGCAGTGGAAAAAAACGCCTCCGGTGCCGCCTGACGCTCGGCCCTCGCTGACCCCCGAGGACACCCGGGGGGGAAAGCAGCATTTTTTTTAAAACTATCTGGTCTTTTTGGTATCTATTAATTTTCTATTAAATTAATAATTTGGTTCTCTATTTCCTAATCACAATAAGCCACCGTGCACTTTGCAGCTGCATTTACGTCGTACAATAGCGCCTCACAGTTACCTGACTGAGAATGAATAGTGTGCAATGGGGTCACTTGAGGCCACAACATGTTCATGTTTTTATTTGTTCATTTGTAATTGTGTTATTCATTGTTTATACAGTTGCCCTCAGTAACGCACCTCTGGTACGCATATTTGTCTGGGACGTCTTAGCAGTCACTAATAAAACATGTATTAATGTCATTTTTTTTAAATAGATGAGGAAATGAGGAAACAATTCACTGCATTCTAATAGTATTGTGTACTTAAATCCTGTAGTTTTTAATTATCAGCTTGTTTTACTTTTTTATTACCCGATTTAATAGACCAAATTGATCTGGATTCATTCTTCACTTGGCAACCTTGTTGCAAATTGGCTAATACGGTAGAAGTTCGTGAGCCAGTGCTGTTAGATCTGCGGCTAAAATATGATCAGGGTTCTTACACATTTTGACCAATGGATTTTCAGGACTTTTCCAGGACTTTAAACCAAATTTCCAAACTGAAAAATTCTGAAAATGTTGCGTATCGAGAGCGTACGTATTAATTATTTCAAACTCGGCGTAAATGAACATGTGATTATAACATATTTCTATGACTTTTCCAAAATGTTTATGATTTAAGTTTTTTTTCCATGACTTTTCCAGGTTTTCCATGACCGTAAGAACCCTGAGAAATTGCAAGATCACGCACATGATCGTGAGCAACACCGATTATTGTACATAAGTTCAAGTTCAAAACCACAAATTCACAATTACACGGTATATGAACATCCGACCACAAACCATAAGTGCGCCCAGGTCCTGTCTCAATGTTTTTCAGCTGCCTCTTCCCAGTCAGTGTGAGACATGAAATGACGACATCAAAATAACTCGGAATTCGCCGCCGCAAATCATTTCCTTTTGATTTCTCCAGTGTTAAAACTGTATTTTAACCCAGCGATAACAACTAAAGTCCAACCATCATGAGGGGAAACTGCCGTTACCAATAGGTTCATTAGGGCATCTTGTTCCCTGTGTCCTCTTCATGATCTCCTGCCCTCTCGCTCACACCCCTCTAATCTGTTTCCTTCTCTTGTCCATTTCCCCCTTATTCTTCCTCCTTTTTTCCTCCCTAGTTTATTTTCTCCATCTTCCCTTTCCCACTCTTATCATCCTTTATTACTCCAGGCTCCCTCCGTCATGAGTCCCCCTTCCCTCTCCTTCACCCTACTTCCTTTCCTCGTCCCTCCTCTCCCCCTCCCTCCCTCCCTCCCTCCCTCCCTCCCAGCCTTTCCCCCCGTCCCTCTGTCTCTCTCTCCGCTGCCCCGGGTTTCATTGACAGGCTGCAGGCGGCAAGGGGGAGGAAACGCTGTAGCATTTCAGAGCAAACATCCCTAATAGGCTAATCTAATCTCATCTCTTTGCGGTCCGCGGGCCTGTGTTTACTTTCGGGCCCCGTGTCTGCACGCTGGCTCGGCCTCGCCTCGCTGAATGCAGCTTTGTTCCCGCTGAAAAACTCATCATCTGTGTGATCTCGGGAACGGGCGCCAACTCCGCAGCCGTCTGCCTGTAATGCCTGCATGCTGGGAATTGTCCTGGTCTACGAGCAGCAGTCTGTGGCCGCGCTTGTTTGTTTTTGTTGTTTGATTTCATTGGGAGAAAACCTAGTGAAGTACTGAGGGGCGCCGGCTCTGTATCTGACCCTGACCGCCGACCTCCCAGTGGGCGAGTTACGTTTACCTTTTCAGTTGCGATACTAAATGTTCCTCGGCAGCAAACAAGGTGGTATCGGTGGAAAAACAAGGGAGAGACTCCCAGTCTTCCACTACAAGTCTCAAACTCCCAAGAATATCTGACAGTAACTGAATAACCAGTCAGTCAAAGGTTCACTGACTATCTAAAGAGCAACTAAATCCACCATGTAAAGTTCAACCAGAGACTAACGTTTGCAGATATTCCCAAATCAGAGCAGAATGGACAACAGGGATGTTGACGAAGCCGGTTATTAAAGCAGATTCCATACACAATGCAGGGGATAGAGAAGTCCTCCCAGCTTTAATGACTGAAAACACAGTCAAAGCAATACTGCCAGCATGTTTTAAACAAATCCTCCTGATACTATATCAGCAGTGTGACGACAATAACGCACAAATAGCACATCTCACAATGGCCCCCCCCTCTCCGTCGGTGGATCTGTGACTCACCTCTGGCAGCGGTGGACATCAGGACCACCTCCAGCATCAGAAAGACCCAGAGAAGCTCCATTAAGGTTTGGGAAGAAGGATTCTCAGCCTCTTTTTGTCTGAAAGGAAACGAGAGACAAAAGAAAAAGTTACTGGAGATACCGAATTATTGTTTACCACCTTGAATGTTCTCTTATATGTCTGTGTATACATCATCAATTAATTAGAACTGTTAGCAAAGTGTGATTTATTTCAAATATCCTGCAACCACATTAATTATCTTATTTGATGTTTTTTTTTTTTTTTTTTTACTTTTGACTAATTGCTACCAAAATAGCTTCTAGCGCAAAGGAATTCATACTATTATATCAAGTGGCTGACAGCTGACTTCTGTGTAAAACCTGCCTTGAATTTCAGAGGAGTGGGAACAACTTGATCGGAACATAATGAAGTTATTCCTTAATAAAAGAAAGTAAATCTGAAAGTCTGTAAACCTGTAAAATTCTGTAAATCTGAGCAAAACCGAGCGACTGTGTTTTTCTTATGACACATGTTATTCCTCTGCAGCTGTTTTAAAATGCACCAGGCGAAAGTTGCTAGACGTGGATGTTAGAAGGGCAAGTGTAATAATACATGCACAAAAAGTTTCAACTTAATCTCCTCTGTTCTGTGAATTCTGCCCTCCGGACCTCGGCAGTCAGAATAAAACAAGATGTTCATCACTGGCTGCACACCCCTACACATCTGTCCTAATGCTGTGGCACAGGAGCAGAGGTTTGATGGGAGTCAGACTATTTTTCCCACAGATTTATTCGGTCCACCTGTCCATATGTCTTCCCTTACAGTGGTTTTAATCTTTCTGCCACAAGAATTCCTCCCCGAACCTTATGAGATCTTATTTCAATACTTCACATGCTGTATCTTTGATCAGCATCTGTCAGCGTCGGCGTCTCGGTTCACCCGAAACTGCTACACACTTACTGTAAAAGCGCTGGATAATTGATTTAAATTTGTGGCAACGACCAGTGCGATCTCCACAGATCCAAAAGTCAAGTTTGAAGTCACATTCTTATGCGAATACATGAGTTCTCACTGAAAGAACCCTCTTTATTCCCTAAATACGCATTAAACATCATACATGGCGGGCTGTGCATTAGTAAGTGAAAGGTTATTTAAGGAGGAGAGCTGCAACATGTGATTGTTTGCATTATGATGATCCCCCAAATGGCTCTATAATTGACATATATTAACAAACCTGGATCATAAACCCTGTTCCTTACAGTATGGCATTTCTACTTCTCCCTGATGAAACCACAGGTATATATGCTGTCTATAGTTATAACTAGTTATACTTCAAAAAGGCACTTGTGCACGTGCGGTAGGTAACGTGTTATAACCGTTACTTATACTGTAACTGTTCTCCACGGAGCTTTGAGGAACAGCCTCGGGAACACGAGCGACTGCACGGAGATATGTTCTGCATTCAAACCTCGGCGGCTTAACGGGAGAAGAACCGCGAATGGAAAGTAATGGAGATAAACGTTCACGTCAAACTCACCGTGCAGCGAGACAGACACGCATGAAGACCAAGCGGAGAAGTTTCATAAACACATATACTATATATATATATATATATATATATATATATATATATATATATATATATATATATATATATATATATATATATATATATATATACATATACATGAACGAGACGTTGCCTTATTAACATAGTCAGACTTACTGTGAGAAGTGATGAGGTATCCGCGGTCTGTTACCCTCTGGTGACCTGCACGTTGACCATGCCGTTCTCCCTCCAAAGGTTTTGTATTTATTTTTATGACCGCGATAACTTCACCCGTGATTTCAAAAAAGCCCAAAATAATTCACCAGCGTACAGAAACGCGTCTGTCACCGAAACGCAGACTTGCAGTGAAGGAAGTCGACTCTAACCGAAGTGTTCCGAGTGCGCTGCGAGTAGCGATAACCAGAAGAAGAGTAAGATATCTCGGCTAAGGTCAAACACGTGAGACTGTAGTATTTCTGAATGACAGTAACGCGCTCGCGGGACACCACTCACGGAACCGGGGAAGGAAAGAAAGAGGGAAAAAGACGAAGCGGCATCTGCACGCCCCGTTTGTTCACGAAACTATTTTAACACACTTATCTATGAAATGAAAAACTGAATACTATATCCACATTGCCTCCAGCAGCGGCTCCGCCGTCCAAAAGTTCAGCCCCAGGCGAGAAAACAAACTGCGTCGACCGACTGTCCGAGTGCAGAACTTTCAGCCAATCAGAGGGCAGGCCAATCAGAGAGCGGACCAATCAGAGAGCGGGACCGTGTTGGACACATTTGGAGCGGTTTAGAGGAGGTAGAAGAGGGGGCTTCATCTCAAATGAACTTTCATCATATAATATTTAATGAACAATACCAATAACTACATACCTTTATCACTATAATAATAAATGATGTAGTTATATATAATAATAATGATAATAATAATAATAATAACAACAATAATAATTATGATCGTAATAATAATAGTTATTATTATTATTATTACATAATATTATTGTCATACATAGTAGTAGTAGAGGTAGTAGAGGTACATAGTAGTAGTAGAGGTAGTATTTTCTAATGTAGTCTATGTCTATGCAGTCGAGCGCTTGTACTGTAATTTCAGTCCGCGAGATGTCGCTCAAAGTAACATTATGGACCACCACCGCCCCCACGTGGCATTTAGACGTTATTACAGCTCCATTTCTTTTACATATCAGAATCAGAATCAGAATCAGAAACCTTTTATTGCCAGGAATGTTTACACAAACTAGGATTTTTTTGTGGCGGAAGGTGCAACATTTGACATGACAAACAATCAACGTAAACTCAAATACAATACAGGATAAGATAAAGATAAAGTGCAACAGAGAACGTTTAAAGTGTCTAAGTGTATGTTCTAGTGTCATGTGTGTTTAAGTTAAAGTGTATGTTACATGTGACGTGTGTTTAAGTTAAAGTGTATGTTACATGTGAAGTGTGTTTAAGTTAAAGTTAAAGTTAAAGTGCATGTTAAAGTGTGTGTGAAGGAGGAGGAGGAGGAGGAGGAGGAGGAGGAGGAGGAGGAGGAGGAGGAGGAGGAGGAGGAGGAGGAGGAGGAGGAGGAGAGATAAATGAGGAGGAGGAGCCTGAAGAGGAGTTAGTCCTGGGGGTGACAGAGTCAGTCAGTGGGGGACCCGGGCTCCATTGATGAGCCCGACTGCCGATGGGAAAAAACTGTTTTTTTGGCGGGAGGTCTTCGTCCTGATGGACCGCAGCCTCCTACCAGAGGGGAGGGACTCGAACAGAGTGTGTCCAGGGTGGGAGGGGTCAGCCACAATCTTTCTGGCCCGGTTCAGTGACCTTCAATGATGGCACTGTAGAATTGCACCATCATCTTCTTGGGCAGGTTGAATTTCCTCAGCTGCCTCTGCTGGGCCTTCTTGACTATGGAGCTGATGCTCAGCTCCCACTTCAGGTCCTGGGTGATGATGGAGCCCAGGAAGCGGAAGGACTCCACAGCGTCGACGGGGGAGTCGCACAGGAGGAGAGGGGCGGGTGGGGCTGCGTTCTTCCTGTAGTCCACAACCATCTCCACTGTCTTTAGAGCGTTGAGCTCCAGGTTGTTCTGTAAGATGAAGCTCACTTACTGTGTGTGATAGTAAAACGGTTCTTGTAGATGTCCTGCAGCGTTTATGGCAAAATAGAAGTACTTGTCTTGGTAAATATAATAACTGATAAACTGATTTGCACAGGTGTCTGGCTATTTCAACTAATAAATCACATGCACAAATTAAGTTTGTTTTCGTGTCAACGATTTACAAAGTGATCTCAGTTTTGTTTGTATTTTGAATATGCTGTAGCTGTGAAGGTGTCCTGTATGTATTCTGCAGGGGAATAACAAGTCAGCAGTGGAAAGTGCATTTACTCTAGTACTGCACTTAACTAAAATGTTGAGGTACGATTAGAAGAACATATTATATGTTTTACTTCCCTGCCTATATTCATTATATATATATATATATATATATATATATATATATATATATATATATATATATATATATATATATATATATATATTTATGGTTTATTATTATGGATAAGCTCTTGCTTAAATCCACAAGCTTTATTTATCGTACAAATAAAAAGAGATTTCTGTCTCCTTTGCAGTGCAGCTATAGACCAGATTAATGTGTCTCTGTATTTTTGTCTGGGCTTGACATACTGTTTAAGAGTAAGACATCATGTGATATTATTAAAAGTTTTGTTTTAATATGGAAATCATATTGACCTTGATTTTTCTATTATATTTCACACTGTAGCGCAGTAGAGCCATCTCCTGGTGTTCGGAAGAGCTGTGTGTGTGTGTGTGTGTGTGTGTGTGTGTGTGTGTGTGTGTGTGTGTATGTGTGTGTGTGTGTGTGTGTGTGTTATGTCAACCTGAGCAGAGAATGAGTGTGTGTATAAGTAAGTGTAACAGCTAGAGATACCTGGCTTGTTGACATATTGTGGACTAAAGTTCTATTGTGTGGAGGCCACTAAATCAAAGATTTGTATGCCTATAAATTTCATTGGAGTGAGATATAGTGACATCTAGTGGTGAGGCTGCAGATTGCATGCAACAAGATACTCCTCCCCTTACCCCTCCCTTTCCAAGTGTGTTGGAGAACTACAGTAGGAATGGGTATCTTTCGGACTTTATTACTACAAGGAGCCACTGTTATCAAATCTGTTCTTTTTCATGACTAAAATAACTTATTTTAAAAAACACATAAATAATTGTGAAAACAAATACATTCTGAACAGAATTAAAGTTATTTGTAATTTAGATCTAATTAAATGCAAGGTCATATTTAGTATATAGGTTACTATGTATGACGTTCCACCAATTTGGAAGAATCTCGGTTGGTCTTGCAAGATGGTCTTAAAACATAGAGGAAGACCCTCAGTAATGCTGTAGCAGCCTACTAATCATCAATAATATAGGAAAGTAAGAACAACCCCCTCGGTAGATAGATCAGGCAATATTAAAAAAAATATTTATTGTTATGAAGATTATACCCAATTATATCTAGCTGGCGCTGGCTTGGAGGCTTGATTGTGGTAAAACACAACAAATACAACCGTTATTACAGTGTAATGCACATTTAGCATGTTGTCTTATTGCTGTCTTATTCAAAACATATCTCGTTATGTTTTCAATCTCACAAAGCTCAACTCGCCACCGCTGACCTGCAGCATTACTGATGCGAGGTAATCCTATTCAGACACAGCGTTTCCATCTTTCACAGACAGACGCCACACCATCGCGATGATTCATACTGGGTTCATTTTCTATTTTTAAGTAACAGGGGAAAGCTTGCAGAACCCCGGTCGTTGAGACTCGGGCTCATTGAATACTCCTCTTGTGCTGAAAGAGAGAGAGACAGGGAGAGAGGGAGAGAGGGAGGAGGAGGACAGAGGAGAAAGGGTTAGTCACACCCATATAGGCTTAGACAGGAAATTGCCTTGGGAAATGAGGCGTGGTCTTTGTTCCCCTATAAGTTCTGCAACTTCATCAGTTGTGATCATCAATAGTTAATACATCACTGCAGCACTCTTATCTATATAATTCCTTATTCCATATTCAGTATGGATTACTTATATCATTTCATATTTCAATCTCATTAAAGTGCACCACGACACTGGATCTTACTGGGCCTCCCCATCGAGACCTGGCACACGGATTGCGTCTTCTGTAAATTAAATTACATTTCAATTCAGTTTACATTGTGAAGCCGGATATCACAAATACAAAATTTGCCTGAGATGGCTTTACAATCTGTACACATACGACATCTCTGACCTTTGACCTCACATCGGATCAGGAAACAAAATCAGCCGAAAATTACAAAAATCCTTTCCTGGGAAAAAAAGGGAAGAAACCTTCAGGAGAGCAACAGAGGAGGAACCCTCTCCCAGGATGGACCGAAGAAAAGATGTAATGTGACCAGAAGGTGTTATTACAGAGTTACAACACATTCAATGAGTATGACTAGTTGGTAGTAGGCATCCAGACCTCCACGATACATCAGGCAGATGGAGGTAGAGAGGGGGAGTGGGCGGAACAAAGAGATCCACAGTAATTGTATTGATACATTGATTTTATTTCCCCGCCCACCGAAGCCACGGAGAGAATTCTTCCTGTAGGGAAACGGGCAAACCCTCAGCCAGACTGGAAGCCTTGATCAATCAATAGGTCGACGTCAAAAACACTTCTTAAATACGGCCGATGGAAATTTACGACAACCAGGAGCACTTAAGATGGGTTAAAGAGTCATTTAATACAGCCGTCTTTACAGCAATGATTGGGTTTAGCTGTGAAACGCAGCAGCGTGTTGTCTGTGGCGGTGCTCCAGCTCCATGGCTTTGACCACTGTGTTTTATTTCCGCATCAGGAGACGCTAGACTGAACTCTCTGGAGTCTCAGAGAGTGTCTGAGCAGCTGGGAAACGGGCTCACTGAAAGGAGGTTTTAATGCTACCTGGAAATGAGACCAACTCGAAAAACAGAGAAAGGAAACAACGTTAAACTGTCCATCACAGTTGAACACATTGGACACTTTATTTATTTTTATTTGTACACAAGAAAATTGTATCTCAGAAAAAGTACCGAATCTACTCTAATACTTTGAAAGCTTATGTTGAAAGTGAAACGATCATGACATAGAAGGTTTTTATTACTATGTTTGTAATTTAATTTCCATTATTATTTAAATTCTTTATTATTTAAATTCTTTAATGTAATATGCCCAGCTATTTAATTAAATTGTATTGTATATATTGTAAAAATTCTTGCCGCTGCTACTAATAAATCCCCCCCTGGGGATGAATAAAGTATATATAATTAAATTCTGTTTATTTTATACAGCCCGGTATTTCAAATTACAAATTCACCTCAGAGGGCTTTACAATCTGACCACACACAGATACTAATGGGATACTAATATAATATAGTCTAATCACAACTATAGATGTGATATTGGATTTTTTTTTTCATCACTAAATATTATGTACGTAAATTATTAAGACTTCAGAGCATTCTTGTCCGGGAGCTTTGACGCGGTTACATTGTGTGTTTCCTCCAGTAGATGGCAGCAGAGGGCTTCGCTAGAGAACACAAATACACACGTTGTATTTGTACGTTTTAAGTGCTGCTAAAGTTTTAAGAACCTGCTTTTCTTCTCAAATCATCATGACAGATGGTGGGAATATGGTTGAGTATGCTCCATTGAAATCCATGCACTGTGACAGGCAGTAGGCTGGAACTATTTCTGGTAAAGACTTTGAGTTTGCGCGTGCGTGTGTGTGTGAGTGTGTGTGTGTGTGCGTGTGTGTGTGTGCGTGTTTGTGTTTGAGTGTTAGTGAGAGAAAGAAAAAGAGAGGGAAGGAGAAAGACCACGTGTCCATTCCAGTGTGCTCTGAACTCAAGTCTTTTCTATATCCATAGAGACATCCAACAGACACATTTATGAATTACTGCAGACTGTAATGGTTCTCACCTCTTGCACCTGTTGTCGAACATAAAATACTTTGATAAATACTACTTTTCTAAGAGGCTCTCGGTTCTCTTTTATATTTTTTATAGCCTCTGCTGTACTTTCTGCTCTGCTCTGCTCCAAAGAAACCAGAGGCCAGAAGTCCTTTTCTTTCCTCCGAGCGGAGACCAAGCGAGAGAACAATAGCCGGCGATTACGGATGTTCAATATTCTCTGAATGAGTGATGGGTTTACATGAAAGCTGAGAAGTTATTTCAGGGTTGATCACTTCTTAATTCTTAACACCGTACATCCGTGACTATGCTTATTTTGCTATAGCGTTCATGCGACCTTCACACAGGCAAGGCTCAAGCAAATATCATTCGCATTCGATTTCTTCTGAAGTCTGGGTAATTATGCATTTTATATTCTAACAAATTAGATTTGGTGCTGCCTGTTGCGGGATTGGAAAAACAAATGTGCACTTTCCAGAGACAGGTATAGTGTTTGTATAGGCCTACACCGGAGCACTTTGTACTGTAATATGTGCAGCAGTCCAAAGTAAAGACAAATATTTTGACTGGAGGTCCACTTCCTTGGCTCCTTCTACTCTGCGCTCCGTTGTGAAACTACAGATCTTTCCATTATTCTGAGCTTCTTCTGATTTATTTCATGGGACTTGAAATCCACCTTTGCCGATGAGTATTTCCTCTCATCGGCATTAGCAGAGCAGCTTGTGCATCTGAATCACGTTGAATGACCGCCTCCTGATTAACAGTTTGTCCTCTAATCACATCTCCGCAGTGGCACGAGTATATTAAACAATCCCAAATAAAAGTGCAGCACACAGTCTGAGTCAGTCTGTAGTTAAAGGGGACATATTATGAAAATTCCACTTTTTTTAGTGCTTCTATACGTTAATTTTGTCTCCCAACACAAAAACGCTGGAAAAAAACAACTCAGGCGGCTTGTTGTGGTTCCTCTATGTCAGAAACGATACGCTCGAGTGCTTCGAATGGGATCACCACCAACGTCTACGTAGATATTGAAGGACGCCCATGTAGGAGTCTGGCTACATGGCCTTGGACCCCCCCCCCCCCACCATCACATAAACACCAGGGTTTTTCCTGCATGGAGAAAATCTAAGCCCCCCCGCATTAGCATTTAAAGGGACAGGTCAATCTGTGGGGAGGTGTTTTTGAAAGGGTGCTGTTTGAAATTATTCTTGAGGTATTTTGACCAAAATATGTTACAAACATTACATTAAGACCCCAATGAACCATATCAACTTGTGGATAAATGGGCATAATATGTCTCCTTTAAGTGCCAGTAGTATATCGTCCTGGTGGTCGGTGGGCAGAAACTTGTGAATGCAGCTTTTCTAGTTCAGTGAAAGCGTTAGCCGGGGTCGGCTGCAGCTCCTGGGGGGGAGCGGTGGTCCCGTAACCACAAGGTACCCGGCCTCGATCCCCGCTCTCCCCAAAGTTGCTGGTTGAAGTGTCCTTGAGCAATGCGCTGAACCCCCAGTCCTCCCTGGGCGCTTCACTGCAGCCCACTGCTCCTTAATAACTAAGGATGGATCAAATGCAGAGATTTTTCCCCACAGTGATAATTAAAAGTCTACATTTCTTCCTAGTTAGGACACGTTTGTTTTCATTATTCGGTTTAACTGGGCTTCGGCCAGTGCGAGATGGTGTTTAAATTCTGCAAGTGCGGCTAAATGTCACATTGAATCTGTACGCTTTGTTTTCAAAAGGTCATAATTAGTCAGCAGTTTTGAAATGATCATGGACAAAGGGCACCAATTTCCCTCGAAGCAAAACGCAGAATTGCTCACGGTGAGTGAAACTGGATGGCGGGTTGGTGTTATTTCATTATTACCTCTCCGTCTAGCATCAAAGGCTTTGCTTCTGGATCAGCTGGTGAAATGTGGACTGATTCTTTTTAAATAGATTGAAAGAATTGGAGGGAAATTCATCTGGTTGTAGATGTTTTCTATGACGGAGGTATGTGCTCCTGTGTGAGCTGGGTTGTGTTGACTTGAGTCTTAGTTTTGGTTTTATTCATGCAGTGATTTAGTTTTCTATATTGTCTGTCACTGTTTTACGTATTGTCTCAAACTTTGTGTGACGTACTACTGCTGCTGTCTTGGCCAGGACACTCTTGTAAAGGAGATTTGTAATCTCAATGAGGCATTTCCTGGTTAAATAACTTTAAAATAAAAATTCACTTATCTGTGAATTTGGAGGAACACATAAAAAAACTAGAATGGGCACTCAGTAGAGCGCATACCTTCGCATATCACAAGATTGGACATTGCATTATGAACATACACATTTACTGTGCTTTGGTAAAAAGAAGATGTTGACCTTTTCATGACCTTGAACTTTGACCCGATCAATCCCAAAATCTAATCAAATGGTCCCCGGATAATAACCAATCATCCCACTAAATTTCATGCAATTCAAAGAAAATGTTGACCTTTTCATGACCTTGACCTTTGACCCGGTCGATCCCAAAATCTAATCAAATGGTCCACGGATAATAACCAATCATCCCACCAGATTTCATGCGATTCGGTTTAATACTTTTTGACTTATGCGAATAACACGCACGCACGCATACAAATACACAACGATCAAAACATGACCTTCCACATTTCCAATGAGAAGGTAACAATCTGATCCACAGTAATGATTGCTGTTAGATTGAAGCCGTGCAACACTTTTTCAAGTAGGAGCAGCGGAGGACGACTCCTACGTGTTACTCACATGTACACACACAAGGGAAATTAAACAACAGCTGCAGAGCATCGTTTATTCAGCATCACCAAGCCTCCCACAATTTACCTGCCAGTTCAAAAATGTGGAAAAGCCATCTACCCAGTACCCAGGTGTGCTGTTGGCAAAAAAACACTTTCAGATTTGAAAACTATTTTGAACAGAAAAGCTGATTCATGTTCCTCTTATAGCAGAATTACAAAAATCTACGTCGATGTAGGAACACAACAGCAACATAATGGCACACATATACAACCCCGAGGGCTAAATGTGTAAAATAAGTCATGTTTCATTGTTACTTTGCTGTCATAAAGAGGTCAAATGAGTGAGAATGTTGTTGTTGCTAGGGCGGTCTGACCAGTTGCTATGCGGCAGCCTCAGCTGTTGTAGGAAATGGCTCTGGTTAAAATTTGAAAGGAGGAAAGGAAAGAGGGCGATGTAGCCACAAGTCTATTACTGTGCACTTGTGTGTGTGTGTGTGTGTATATGTGTGTGTATTTCTGTGTTGGCATTTATTTGTTTATTATCGTCATATAATGTGTGAGTCTGTGTATTGTGTTAATATCCTTAAATTGTTTGATCCTTAAAGCGATTGTAAACTAATGTGCGCTCATACCTCTGGCTGTTTCAGCACATATAACGTGTGTGTGTGTGTGTGTGTGTGTGTGTGTGTGTGTGTGTGTGTGTGTGTGTGTTGTAGTTGTAGTATGGCGGTCTCACCTCAAGCCTGAACCCAGCGTAGCCGTGGGGAGGGCTGGGCATTTATGAAGGAATTCTGTAATTTTCAAAACTGCGGTTTGAGTTTCACTCTTTTTAACAAGCTGGTTTTGGGCACTGATAATGGAAAACGGCTGCAGAGGGAGAGAGAGATGGAGAGAGAGAGAGAGAGAGAGAGAGAGAGAGAGAGCGCAAGATGGAGAGAGAGAGATAGAGTGAGCTGGAGAAAGTGAGAGATTCCCTTCCAGTTTCTTTAAAATATGTTTTTGACGTTCGGGGATTTTTTTTTTGCGTTATCATTTCCGTGCTAGTTGGAGAAAATACAACAAGCGGATGTAGAGAGAGCGAGATACATTAAAGTTAACGAGTCGTCAGTCCCTCAGTGCGGCGGACGATGAGTCTTGACCACAAAGGCCCAACAGGAAGCCAACGATGTGAAACCACCAGGTTTCCAGAGGGGGTTTCTTTTCACCTTGGCCGCTCCGTAACGTTCACCTTCTTATTGTGGTCCCGTCAAAACAGGCCAATTTTCAAACTTGCCGTCGCTAAAGAAAAGATGTTTTATTCTTTCTGCTTGCCATGAGGTTTTTACGACATCCTTCACGCTAAATATCCATCGACTGAGAGCCGTGCTATTTGGCGCTTGTGTTCCTCTCCGTCTCGATGCCAAACTCAAGACCCAGAGTCCACTTCTATATTCTGTCGATCGGTTGTACTTTTACATTTCAGTTAAAAATAACAGATAATTAATCTGGGAAAAGTCATTTATATACATTGTATATCCTGCAGTACAACGAAGCACTGCAGCACACTCATTCTCATACTGTGGTGGTTGTATAATCAACAATATACAGGTATGTTTTTTTATCTAGATGTGTTGGAAATGTTATAAATCAACATTCTATCAAAAATTCTTTCAAACATTTTGTCCTAGAATTACGAACGAGAGAATAGCGCTATAGTGACACTTTGTGGTAAGAAAACCTCCTCAAAGTACTAAAGTAATGGAAGTAGGTCATTTAATGAAGTAATTGATTATGATGATAACAAACTAGAAAGTTATGGTAACAAATACACACATAATTCATGATTTACTACTATGTTGCTAGTAGCATAGCTGCTCCAACAACGCCACGCTATCCGTACAGTTTATAGGAAACAATAGCTGTGTCTCAAGCTGAACTTCTTCTTCCACATCTGGATGCCAGGTAGTCTGACCCCCCGCCGCACCTAAACACACACACATTACCACACACATACACACACAAAGATACACACATTTGCCGAATCGCCCATGGGGGCCAGTTAAGCTAACGGGAGATATTTCGCCCCCAGCCTAGGAAAATAAAACGTGTAATGTAATGGAGCCAGCTGTGAAAGCACAGAATGGCACGGACCAGAATGCAGCAGGACGTTGCCTCACCTACAGTGTGACCGAGCTCACCTGAGAATGGACCGACTCGGGGTCAGCGCCGACCCTCGGTGATGGGGAGGATGTCTTCTGTGTGTGAGATTCCCTAAGGACAATAACAATGAAATGTTTTTTTCATTTCTCACATTAGCCTAAATTCTATTTATTTTCTAACCAATTACAACTGGTGTTTAAATATAATTGGTTTGATAGTCAGTTAGTTTCTGACGAATAAGAACATATTCCTCTAAAATAACAACATGTTAGAGATGTTATACGTCTGCGTTATTACATGACATGAAAATGTGTTATATTTAATTTCTTGGACATTTTAAAATACATATTTTGATACAATTATGAGGGTTTGGACAATGCTGGGTAAACATTTTACAATATTTAATTTTAATGCAATGTGCCGTTCTTTTGAAGCCGAGGTGATCCTGTGGAATCCTCCGTCTCTGACTCAACACACGAATATCAGCAAATCCTGTTCGCCATTCTGCAACTGGTGAGGAAAAGAAACCAGCACAGTGCGGACAACTTCCTGGCGAGCGTGTAGCATTAAACGTCTCTTAAACCAACTCACAGAAGTGATTCTGTCACATTTATGATCATCTGGGGGCTGCAACACACAGAATGTAGGCAGTGAGGAGAAGCTCTGACTGCATGTACAGTTCAGTATTGACATGGCGGCGGTGCCTGTGTGGGCCGCTGTAAATAGCCCGTCCGTCCGGGCGTATGACTGTGTGGGATCCGGAGGCTTTCTGAGGCGTTCTATGCATTTCCCTTAAACTCTCCTTGTGAAATGTGTCATTAAAAACATTAAAAAACATTTAAAAAAAGTTTTCATAACAGCCATATATTTTTACTTCTTGCTCCCCCACACGCTGAGGTAATGCAGAGCAAAGCGTGATTTTACGAGCACTTAACACTAAATGTTACACTAATGCTGCAGTCATGAGCTCATGTTCTGAGCCCCCCCCCCGCCCCTTTCAAACTCAGTCCATATATATATCTCACTTTCTCTCACTCCCTCTGCACTCTTAAAGGTGTTGAACTTTGCTCCAACCTTGGGTTCTATGGTTTCCTGTCTATAATATATACTGTAAGTCCAAATATCACCGTTTGTTCATTGTTTTTAAACAGCAAAAAACATTTTATTTCCTGTAACTGAGAATTATACCCGAGTTGTCAAATATTTGCATTTACTTTTTGACTACAAATCTGCTTTAATGTGCTTCTCAGGGTGTTGAAATGTCTCTTATTATATATTTGTCTTTCTTGTCATCTGCTTCCCATGTCATTCATCTGTTTATTTTTCCCCACTCCCTCACTTTTCATACCTTCTTTTGTCCTTTTCTCTTCTTAATTTTGTCTTTGCCCTTTTTGTGTTTCAGCGATTCCAGACACTCTTTGTCACATTCACAGGATTTGATCACCCCAAAATGACCAGCTTCCTTCCTTTTATCAATTAAAAGCGTGTTTTATGTGAAGGTGCTACGTCATCGGTCTGAGTCCAAAGGTTACAGTGAGCCAAAAGCACCTCCTTGTTAATTTCTGTTCTGTGCTCGTTGTTATCTTTACCAAACCTGGGCCCTGAGCCTTCTACCTGCTCACCTGAGGAAGGTCAAAGAAATAAAAATAGAAATAAGTTGTCTCTGAGGGGAAGTTTGTCTCACAGCTGCACGGTCAGACGCAGAACACACACGGACGTGAAGATGCAATTGAAACGCATAAAAACATATAGTGAACATATTTTCATCCCAGTTATCAATCATCAGCACAAATCAGTATTACATGGAAGACCGATCGTCAGCTGACTCATTCTGAGCGTTTTCAAACGTTGTTTTCAAACCTCAATAATGTAATAATGCAAAACAATTCGGTTACATCTATGCCATCGGAATTGACAAGATTGAAAGTTTTGAACTTTGGCATTACATTTTTGTGAGATTGATTCTTAACATTATTAATTAAAAGAACATTCCTGGCTCTAAATTCTAACTTTGTTAATGGCAACATTACTAATTCGGCAAACAAATCACTGATTTAAAAAGGTAAACATTAACTTTGGCATATTTTGTTGAATTAAATTGTATATTTTTGACGGACTTCGTAGAACATATATATATATATATATCTCGAAAATAAACATTTTAATTTAACAAAATATTTGTAGAATATATATATATATATATATATATATATACAGTATATATAATATATATATATATATATATATATATATATATATATATACAGTATATATAATATATATATATACGAAGTTTGGCGAAAATAAACGTGTATATAAATATACACACATAAATACACAGAAACTATAATAAAAGCACAGCCTTTTAAAACTGACAAACATGAAACTATGAACAACGAATGTAAAAAGAGTTTAACATTTATTTTTTACGCCATACTTCTGCTTTAGTTCGTCCTATTGTGTATGCTGACGTATGCTGCTCTACAGCAGCTCCTTCCTATATGTACCGCCTGTGGTGTGGAACATGACATGAAATACAACGCCATTATAGAGTGCTATCCTCATCTCTACAACCACAGTGTCACGACGGGATTTAGGGTGGACCCAAATGCACGACTCAGGAGACAGAACATGCGGATAAAGATACTTTACTTAAAGTCCTTATCAGGAACGAAACAGTGACCACACAGTGGCACGCTCAGGGGCTCGGTCTGAGAACACAAGACAATCTGGCAGAGGCCAAGTGGAAGTGAGGGAGCTAAATAGTGAGGGACTAACGAGGGGAGGGGCTGCAGGTGAGAAGGGCGTGAGGACCAGGTGAAGGTAATGAGGGACTAACGAGGGGAGGGGCTGCAGGTGAGAAGGGTGTGAGGACCAGGTGAAGGTAATGAGGGACTAACGAGGTGATCAGAGGCAGGTGAAGGGAGTTGGACTGACTAGATGGGAAGCAGGATCTGGAACGACATGATAGTGAGACAGGATGAAAACAACTAATATAAAAGGGACACAGAGGACAAAAGTGTAAAAAACCCTGATTTTAAATGATGTAATAATTACCTGGTGTCTGTGCTGAGGTGAAATATCTTTGACATGTTATCACAGAACAGATGACCAGCGATGAAGATATCTATCTGCAATGTCGTATGATGTACACACAAGGAAACGTGCTCTCACGCAGGTTCAGAGTGTGTACTGATGGAGTGAAGACAATAATAATATAATAATAATAACTTTATTTATATAGCACCTTTAAAAACAAGGTTTACAAAGTGCTCTACAGATAAACAAAGCATAAACACAACTTAAATGGCGGCAAACAAAAAAGACCATACCATAAAAGCATTGAATACAACTAAAACAAACAAATAGACGATTAAAATAAAAACACAAAAGGACGACATCACTTAAAAGCAGTTCTTTAAAAGTGGGTTTTAAGAAGTGATTTAAACGAAGTTATTGATTCTGCCAGCCTTGATGTTGATGTTTCTGTTTGGAGCATATTGTACTCCTCTCTGCACACGTATGGTCTAATTATAAAACAGAAAGCTTACAGAGACTTCAAGTAGCTTATAGTGATGTGAAAAGTTGGATTGATTAATTATTCCAGTCAGAAATGCATCTGTACATCATTGGTGACATGCTGAGCATTTTGTAACTCTTGTATTGTTAATAACAGCAAACCGACGCCGTTCTTCCAGAGCATTCAGCAGCGTGTTATCAGGACGGCGTGACCGGTAATGACCTCCCACAACAAGCAACACACTGTTTGTGAAGCAGTACATTTATCTCCATCCCATTGCGTACCCCCCCACACACACACCCACACACACACACACACACACACACACACTGAGACCCAGAGTCACCCCGTGTTTGTCCACCTGTAAATCAGAGGCAGTGAGTTATCAGCCGGCTTAACGGGCGCTATTTACTGGCTGCGAGCGCCGCTACAGGTCCGCAGGAATTCCACAGAATCACCACAAGTGTGACTTATTACTCTCTGCACACGCACACTCGCTACGTTCACACATGAAAGCGTACGAGCGTAGGTGAAGCAACACGCGTGGGCCCATGCGGAGAGCCATTATTTTTTATATTGTTTACCATTCCTGCGAAGGCCTAATCAGTTGATTTACACGGTCCCCCAGCCTGCACGAATTTCCTCTTTTATATTAGATTCAGCTCTGTTACGTTTGACTTTGTTTTTATAGGCCAATTTAGAACCACTGAGCTGGCCCCTATTAATGCCTCAACATGCGTCCTACCTCTGGTCCGTTAAGCTTGTTTTAATAAAAAGCTTTTTTTTTCCAATTTGATGACAGAAGGACTGCTTGACAGTCCGTTTTTAGGAAAGCTGCTGCTGCTGTTTGAGTCGCCGCATTGCTTCAACACGGGAAGGATGCCACGATAAATTGTGGGGGGGATGAATGGTTAGACAGATGAACAAATGGACCAACCACTCAATTTATAAATCATTATATAAAAAGGTAGGAAGGGGTAAAGAAATTCTAAATAACACTGGAACCAGGGGAATCCAATTCAAGTTTTTCTGCTTGAGTTGCAGTTGTTTCGTTAATGTGTTCACTCTATGAGAAATGGAACACACATACACACACACACACACACTACACACACACACACACACACACACACACACACACACACACACACACACACACACACACACACACACACAAACACCTTTTCATTGCTTTATTACATATTAAAGGTGCGACACTTGGGCTTGATGTGTTGGCTGTATCCTCACTCTCTCTCCCTCGTGGAAAGCTTTTAATATTATTTCCAACAACTAACTTCCTTCATTTTTATTAAAACCTTTCAAAATCAACTGTGTGAGTGTTTTATTGGAGCATCTCATCCAAAAATTATGAAATATCTGCATTTTAGTGACATGTGGGAATGCAATCATGATAATAATAATAATACCTTCTTGTATTTTTTTGTCGAGCGTCAATATTTCTTTAGTGCTTTGAAATAAAATACAGTTTTCAAAGATATGTTCTGGCATCTGATACGTCGGTGTGCTTTTAATCAGATTTTCATGGCGTGGGCTGCAGCTCATACTCCCATTTAATTAATAAGTAATCTGAAAACCAAGACATTTGAATAAATAGGCCTTATCTTCCATCTTTAGCCTCCGGCCTCCGTGACGTTGACTGCATCTTTATGGGAAGTTCAACAATCCCGTATGAGTTCAGCATCGAGGAAGGAAAGTGTTGTTTCTATGTGTGTGTTTCCTTCTTATCGAAGCCTCCTTTGCACTGGTACTGCTCTCCTCTTCCACCACTGCTCCTGATTGTTGCACATAATCACAAACACACACCAACGTGTACACACAACACCTACACGGCCAACGTAGATGTTCTCCCTTCTGTCTCCCCGGTTGATTCAAAGTGCTTCTTCTTTGGCGAGGTGAACGTCTCTCGCCTGATACCGCCCTCATATACCAAAAGACACGCCTACTTAACGCCTCACCTCGCACAACGGACCTCCTGTCTGTGCCGACGACGGGCCTTCTCTTTGGGGCACGGTTGCCAAGCAACGGCACTAAAACATCTTTTCTCCGCTGCCGAAGTACAGTGACCCCTGAGGTGCACGAACACATGTTGTGGATGCAGACGGATGCTCCACGAGATGGACACAGTCGGAATCAGATTTGGGGAAATGTGGGACTTATTCCAGCAGCTTTTGAAAAAATTTACAAAAAATTGTACATTAGAAAAAATTTACAAAACCAAAAAGAATTAGATTAGATTAGATTAGATATTCCTTTATTAGTTCCACAGTGGGGAAATTTCAGCGGGTGCACATTAGAGCATAAATAAAAAATAAAAGATACAAATAAAACACAAAGAACAAAACACAATAACAATACTAAATACTAATACTAAAATACTAAATATACAGAGGAAACTAAATATATACACAAGGCAGTCAATTTGTATTAATTAATTAAGAAAAGTAAGGAAGAAAGAAAAGAAAAAAAGATTCATAATATTTGTAAAAACTCTAAAACCGTAAATACTAAAACAGCGAAATAATAAAAATTACACCTAGTGAAAACCTGAATACAAATCAATCAATATGTTAGTTTAATATGAGGATGAATTCATACCATTTCGACCCCAACCTTTGTTACAGCTCCCGTTTGTCCTTCACAGCTCGTCGTAAAGGCATTTACCATTTGGAAGTGACGACATGATTTCTCAGAAACAAAATTGAAATAATTAAAAGCAAAACATCAACCTACACTTCTGGAGCCAGGGGCCCCTCCCAGTTTGCAACGCCATTACGTCACCGCTCAGAGAAAACAAACCGAACGACGGCGCTCCCTCGACTTTTGAGGGTCATAAAAAGGGCCAACGACACATTACAGAAAGAAAAATCGATCAGGTGAGTGGAGGAAAATAAAACTGTGAGAATGAAGAACAGCTGTTAATGTGTGTTATTGTGCATACAGTTACTGCCAACAGCTTCCCCACACATACACACAAACATCTGTAACAGACACACACACACTGATAACCCAGACAGATGTATGATAACACCCCCACGCTCACTTTGGCATCTTTGTTGCCGTTTCCATGGCCACCACTCTTTGATCATGAATGAAGCATCTTTGTTTCCACCTGTGAGTGAAGATCAATAGATTTGTGTTAAAAAGACGCTGTTTCACTTCCCTCACCGTCTGATTCCATGCGACGCGGTCGGGTCTATTTTCTTAGTGAAATATATATATATATATATATATATATATATATATATATATTATATATATATACATATTACATCAAACCTCTGGGGGGAAATCACAAAAGCTAACCTTCAATAACACGACAGAAAATTGATTTTTTTCCATTTGCTCCAGGCTGATGTTTTAAAGACTTTCCCATCCTGCCAAGTTTAAACTTCCACAGTAAACAGTGAGTGGAACATTTCTCATGGTTTGAGACTGCAGGATCTAACACACACTGAAAAAGATCACAAACTAACCCGTACAGTGCCTTGCAAAAGTATCCACCCCCCTCAGTGGGTTTCCTATTCTGTTGCATTACCGTCGAGAATTTAAAATGTTATTACAAATTGGATTTTATGTGTTTGACCGACCCATTACGGCCAGAATTGATGAGTGAGTCTATTTTTTATTTTCTTTCAACTTGGCGGGAAAACCCACAAGAAGAGAAGGGGGGGTTGGGAGGGGGGGGGGGGGAATCCCAAACTACCATCCATACGGTGGGAAGCACACGGCCGGCGGCTCGCACTGCAAGAACTCATCACAAAGGTGTGAGGATGAAGAAGCACAATAGCACGCTAATAACACTAATAACAATAACAGAGCATCTTCATCCTGTAACCAACCACCTGTCAGAATACGACAGCCCGGGTCCTTGAGAAGCACTGGGTCACGTCTGGAAGCACTGGGAGCTCTGGGAGAAACATTGGGGATGAATCTTTCAGCGACCTTTGATTCATGGGCTCAATTAAAAAAAAAGACTCCATGATATAACCACCTTTCCAAAAATATGAGTACATTATTATGACGTGTTTTACTGGGGGGTGACAGCTTGTGGTCAGAAAAAGAAGTCTGAAAAAGAAGTAGAAAAAAGAAAAAGACTAATTAAGTTGAAGAAGAAGTACGTAACTGTTAAGATATATATGTACTTTATTAATCTCCAAAGGGAAATTTGTCATCACAGTAGCAGCACCAATAAATAAATAAACTAAACACACAAGAATAAAATATACAATATAAAAAACAGGGATGAAAGATATATAGATGGATAAAAGTAAAATATAAAATACAAAATAAAATGAAAGTTGCCATTCCTTCCATGATGGTTATTCCATTATATTTCTTATTCTCTTCTGTCCTCTAATTAACTTTCTGTCCCAGTGCTTCTCTTTACTCCTTTACATTCACCCTCAGCTTTTCTCTCGTATCACATTGTTTACCTTCATTGCATCAGTGCCGTTGTTGTTGTTGTTGTTGTTGTTGATATTGTTGCTCTTTGTTCAGTCCTTCTTATTGAGCCCATTCTGTCTACGTATCGCCTTATTCATCCACACTTTCTGACTCTCAAGTCATCTTTTTTGTTTTCACATCCTTCATCTTTTACACTAGTTTGGCTGCTTTGATCAATGTATTAATTATTATTATTAGACGTCTTGACTCCCGCTTCTATGTTAGACTTCAAAGTAACTGTTGCAATTAAACAAATTCATAATGTACATTTTTATGGAGAGCGACTTCATGAGCCATTTGTTTATATTACCTCAACTCGGCCCGCGAGATTTCCCTAACTAATTAGACCACATGTTACCCTCGGCTATACATTTCTGGATTAGGAGCGTTTCCAAGGAAAAACTATGACATCGACTTGGATTTATGTTATTTGTGTTTCTGTAATTGGGAGTCAATCTGGTCGAAATCTTTTAACGTGTATCCACCCCGCCTCTTGAACTCTTGAGTGCTTACATGTGTTATTTCTTCTTTGATGGCGATAATGAGTGGAAAGCAAAGGAAAGAGAGAGGGAGAGAGAGAGAGAGAGAGAGAGAAAAATAACATGTACTGTAATTGAGGCAATAGACTATGAGAGAGAGAGGATCTCAAAACAGCTCACATGTACCTGTTGAACTTGGCTTTTAGGTGAATAATTATGCCTGTTATTACTCATATCTGGGTTGTGTTTTTGACACACATAAATGTGACTGCCCCAAAAAAAGGAGGGACGAGAAAATAAAGGAAATGAGCGTGTGTGTTACATGAATTCCTGTCCCTCTACGTCGGCTAAGAACACAATATCTGGAACTTATTCTTTCTTTGATGGCGGCGATCGGTTACGCAGAAAGGAAACACGAAGAAAGAAACGCACGAGACAGGAAAAGAGGTCAAAATGTGGAGATGTGAACTCCTGATTCTGGACGTAATTTGAATATCCAGCATGTAGGGGGAGGGGGGGTGCAGGTCTCTCTCTTGATGCACCTGCAGCTGCTCAGACATCTCATCTTCTAATCAAGTTGCATATTTCTCACACACACACACACACACACACACACTTCACTGACATCTTCTCGTTGTATTCAGTCACTTTGAATCCCCCCCCCCCCAACAAAAAAAAAAATAGTTAAGATGTGTTCATTGAGTAAATAAACAACTGTGACTTTGTGACGGGCAGCACTTCCTCTTGAATTCAAAGGATGATGATGATGATGATGATGATGATGATGATGATGATGATGATGATGATCTTCCTCTCCACTCATATGTGTCCTCACCTGCTAAAGCCTTAACTTCCTGCCTCCTAATTACATCACCCTTTGGTCTCTTTTCCCCAGTAAATCACTCTGGTATGTATTGTGAGATTCATCCTCTTTTCCATGAAATTCAAGTTTTTGACTTCCTTTGTTTGCATTACTAGTGGTTCCCTTGATGCTTGGCTTTTGTTTTCCGGCTAACTTAAACGGATGTATTTTTCAGATTTGTGGTTTGCCTGATTTTAACTCTTTTTTTTTCTCCATTTGTAGAAGTGTTGCAAAATCACCCGAAACTTTATATACGGCCTCCGTCAAACTCCCAACCAGACCTACCGCGGACAAAGTGAGTAATCACCATGTGAGTGCAAGCGATAAGTAAAGTTCTCCACCACCTGATCCAGAAACGTAGAGCGACGCCAGGCGGCTGTAACGTCTCCAAATATGTTGCTTCAAGAATACGATCAGTCCTTTGATATATCACCCAGTTTATGAGATAGTGTAAGCTAACCTCTCCGGCATCCCTTTGGCAGGGTGGCCAGGAAACTCCCTGAAAGAGATATCAGATATTTGATAAATGGGGAAGACATCCTGTTTTGTGTCTGCTTGTTTCGTCATATCTCCTCCTTTTTGCCATAACAATGATGAAATGCTCTCTCCTTCATTTTCTTTCCCTCTATTTATGTTTTTCTTGATCTATGTGCCCCTAAAGTCTTTTTTCTCACTGTCTCGCTTTGTTTTTTGTGTATCTCTGCCAATGAGATGGCAGAGTGAGATACCAGCATTAATGATCCCAGTAATGCTTCTCCCAGTTTCTGGAAATTTCTGGTGAAATGTGCTGAGCAGTCTCATTTTATTGAAGGGAACAACAGTTATTGAACATATAATGCTTAATGACCATGACAGGAGCTGGCCTGGGCTCGGCCTGCGTGCATGCGGGTGATGTTGGAGGCCCACAACCCCTCATCAGCTCTTTGCTGCACAGTTAGACTCTCGACTTTATGAAAAGACGGTTATGAGCTCAGTATAATATTGAGGGGAATACTGTTAAGAGTCTCAGTGGAGTCATGCGGTTTCACAACTCTTGGATGAGGCCGTATTTTGTGGCAACTTCTAGTTATTTTAGAGATTGCTGACATGAAGGTGCAGAAGGAAAGGTCCCGAGTGCAGTTTAGCACAGTGACTTTGGCTTTAATAAAAGATTGTGGTTATAATCTCTCAGGGCAGGAGAAGGATCTAAATGCAGATACAACAGCAGTCTTTATTTGATAAAAGCTGACGAGCCAGGAGTCTTACGAAGCAGGAACAGCAGGTCAACTAACACATAAACCGGTAAAGAAGCAAAGAGACAACACACACACGAGAGGGAAGGGAGCTCACGAGGGACCGGTCCGGCCACATAGATTAAACATAGAGTGAGCAGGGATGGAGCTATTGTTCCTCTCGGGGTCTCATTTATTGTTTCACAATGTGAGCGTCATTAAGCCCTTTGAGGATTTAATTGTGATTAAGGGCGATAAAAATAAACTTGACGGACATTGGGTCTCCCGTTTGAGAAAGTCTTTGTTGTCACGGTGACCTTTGATCACACATATTGTAATACAGACATTAGTCAGACGCAAAGTCATTAGCGTGAGGAGTTATTGCATGTTTTATTTTCAGTCAAAAACTGTTAACATTGCAACATCCTGCCCAGAGCTGACCTCCTTAATGTGACTCATTTGTTTTCTCAGCTCCACGGAGAACGTCTGCGATCATTTTTCAGTTTTTTGGCTGTACTTGTGCTACTTATTAATTTTTTTTCACTTCATCCATGTCATTCTACTTAATACATCACATTATTTAAGGCATGCTAAAAAAAAAATTACAGCTTTTATGTTTTCTTCGACATTACAAAAAGAGATGAATGGAATTGATTGATCCATTATTGGTTCAAATGACATCAACTAACGTCTGTAGGAGGAGTGGACCCAGGTGAGTAATGCTGCACCTGTAAGCAATTAAAAAAAAGACTTATTATTCAAATTCTGACCTATGAATTACAGTCCACCGGCAGTAACAAGAAAACACACTCCCATTATTCTACGTTATAAGGCAGGGGTCGGGAACCTCTGGTTCGCGAGCCATATATAATAATAATAACATAAAAGTGTATATTATATGGCTCTTCCGGTGACGGCATATGGGTCTTTTTTGTTTGAGTTTAAAAACAAAAAAATCTCCTCCCGCCACTCTGTAATTTTCTCTATCGCGCCAGATTACAGCAGAATTCATTTAAGGTCCCTTTCTTAAAGACGTCGTTGTTCTTTTATCGCGGAGCAAATAAAAATTCACCCCCCCCCCCCCCCCCGGTAGTTAAAAATACTATATGGCTCTCAATGAAATATATTTGGAGATATTTGTTTTTTATGGCTTTCCCAGTCAAACAGGTTCCTGACCCCTGTTATAAGGGGAACTGCAGGATGATCAGGTGTAGAGTTCGGGGACATTTGGGAGGCTTTAGGACCATTAACAACAAGTCTCACCAGAACTGGCTACTCAGCGTTTGCTGTATAAGTAATCCAAACTAATCACAGCAATCTTTGTGTCCCTCTTAATCAATAAAACATATAAATTGAACGTTCCCGACTTTTAGTAGCCAAAAATAAATGTCTCCAACCACAGAAAACCCCACACGCGGTCGACACCTGCAACGTGAACAATAATGAAAGCCAGAGAAAATAGATTGTGGCGCCAAAACTTTTGTGCAGCACTTAAATTACAAAACAGAGAACAGAACGTACGGGATGCAATTTGTGACGCACATTAGAGTTTAGGGAACAAAAATGTGTGTTTTGTGTGTGTACCTTTTTTTTAATGAATGAGTAGCCTTTATACAGAACATGTACAGAAAGCAGTACAGTGTGTGTGCGTGTGTGTGTGTGTGTGTGTGTGTGTGTGTGTGTGGGCTTTCAGTTTGACTTTTCATCATTAAAAATGGATGTAAAGCAGAAAAATTCTCTTTCTATGTGGTCTGTATCTCTCAACACACAGAGAATTAGACACAACTCCATGCCTGCACAATGAAGCCATGTGTGTGTGCGTGTACAATGAGTTGTGTGTGTGTGTGTGTGTGTGTGTGTGTGTGTGAGGGTGAAAGCCTCCCGTCTCTGCGTTCAGTGAGGTTTCACCATGTTGATTAAGGTTTGAAACCAAGCCTCAAAAAATGAAGGAGAAATATCTGTTTTAAACAAATTAATAATTCCAGCCTCGGTGGAAACATCGTGATTCATGCAGACATCAGGGCACATTACACATCTGACTCCGGGCGAGGCGGGCGGAGGAGCCATCACTCTTAAAAAAACATTTTGCTGTACAAATGTTATGACAACCACATCATTTTTCACATATTTTTGATTCCGCAAAAAGTCTTAAATATTTAGTCTCTGGAGAGATAATATGCTCAGATCGGATCTTTCTCTCCGTACCGCCTCCATCCTGCATGCTCACCTTCCAGAGTCCAATTCTTCTCTCTTTCCGTCCCCCATTCTTCACCTCCACCTCCCTGATGACTTTCTCCTTCACTTCATCCGTACTCTAAATGTTTTTGGACTTCTTTCCTCACCTCCATGTTCTCACATCTCTCTTCCACCTTCTCCGCCATCCTTTTCTTCTTGCTTCCTCTTCCCCACCTGCTTAATCCTCAAACTCTTCTCTTTTCTCCTCACACACCTTCTTTTCCATCCCTGGTCTTCACTTCCTGTCCTCTTTTCACAGAGACTGATACTAAGATATTCAAGAGTTCATTCAGAGATATATTTGAAATGTTCATTTCTCACCCGGTTCTGTATTTAAAGACTATCTGGCTAATATGCACCTTAATATTTGCATATTCATAGTCAAATCATCATTGCAATAATGAACAATGTCCTGCAGGTCAACAATATAGAATATATGAAGGACAGGAACATGAAGTTCAAGTTGGATGAACACAGAAAGACAAAGAGATACATTAGGAATCCCTTCTCTGAAGAACACACATGTAAGATATCTCCTCGGATAGAAGGAGATGAAAGAATGATAAAGGAAATATCGTAAAGATGTTATAAAGATGTTATATTCAGAGCAACAGAAGCCTAAGCAGATACAGATATAGAGATGCTTGAGGGAAAAGACAAAAAACAAAGAACAAGAGAAAATAGAAGAGAAAACCTCTTTGTGATGCTCGACAGGCTGCGGCAACACTCCCAGTAATCTGAGGACCTGATTGAGAACACTTCGTGTGATTGGTGTAACGTTAGCCTCTGTGACCTCCAAAGCACTTAACGAGGAAATGAGCGCCACACTTTGGGTAATTTGTGCCAATTAACTACCATGGCAACCACTGAGGTAAGGATATCAGCTGTCCTTTAATCAGTACGGGCATTATCTTAGGTAATGCTAAGAAACGTGAGAATTTAGTTACACCTATTGACTCATAATAACTCAGTCATCTCTCTCACTCATATATATATATATTTTTTTTTTATTTTTTATTTATACATATATACATATATATATATACACATATATATACACACATATATATATATATATGTATTTATACATATATACATGTGTATACATATATATATACATATATACACACATAAATATATACATATATGTATATATATACATACACATATATATATATATTATGTATTTATACATATATACATATGTATACATATATATATATATATATATATATATATATATATATATATATATATATATATATATATATACATATATACACACATAAATATATACATATATATATATATATATATATATATATATATATATATATATATATATATAAAAAGGCAAGTAAGGGCAAAAGGAGATTGTGACCTTAAATTAAGTATCACTGCTATAGCATATTATTTTGGGTTTGCAGCACTATGTTTAGTCTCATTGTTAGCAAGCTTAATACTAATATATTGTTACTAACACAGGCTAGTAATGTCTCTCCTGATACTTCATTTTGTTTTGCTTCTGGATCTTCACAGACTTATCGATCCACGTTGGGATTGTTTTCTGCTCCCTGAGCCACCTTCATTACATACAAAGTAAATGCAATGTTGAGATTCTCCTGTCAGCTCTGGCGTCTTGACATTGTTGAATCAGAAAAAACCAAGAGCTCTACAACAGTACCTCATACATCATAATTGTGTGTGTACAAATGTAACATTATGTGGATAAATATCAATGTTTAATCTAATTTAGATGATGTTATTTTGAGTCTTGATGGAGCAGCGGCTTTAAGAGCATTGTATAACCCTGATTGATACAAACTCCTTTCAGGAAACGAGCATTTGGAAAATATTTCGCTTGTCGTCTTCCAGGCAGACCTAACGATGCATAAATCCAGACTTTATGACGTTGTTTTGGCATAATTTGTGTATTGCAAATAAATCACCGCAGAATCTTGGGTCCACAGACACAAATCCTGTTCTCTTTTCTTCACTGTCGTGCATTGACTAACTTTATGTTGAATGTTGTTGTTGAATAGCTGCGTTTCCTCACTCCAAAGAGGAAATAGCTGCAAGCCGTAGAATAGAGGTGCACAAATCACATTTCAAAACACGTTCCCATGCCACAAGAAGCAACAGGCTTTATGAGCAATGTGGTCTTAATTTTGGAGGGAAAGAAATGTAGTAGCACCTTTTTAATATGCTTTATGAGAATCAACTTAACACCATTGTTCTTACACAGTAAAGTCCACCCGTGTGGTTTGTGGCTGGACGGACGCCTGCTCAACTTCCCGCGCTCTGCTTCAGGAAAGAATGAGTAACGCTCTCACTTTCTTTCGGCTCTGTGCTATTCAGATGAGCGAGGCAGGTAACCCCCCCCCCCCCCCCCCCCCGGCTGAATACTGACCACAAGAAGGTAGCTGTGTCGGCGTAATACGGAACTTGGAAATAGATTGCGTGTTCAGTAAGCTTTTCCCCGAATAAGTAAAAGGTTAAAAAAAGAAATCCACCTCCCTCGTCTCCAGTGGAGCGCGGACTCGTCTCCACTGGGGTTGGTGGTCTTTGTCCGCCTGTCTGGTGTCTGCGTCCTTCGTCTCTTCCTCTTCATCCTCTCCTCCTGAGCTCTCCACATGGTTTACATTTTCTCTGCAGGCCGCAATGTCAAAAATCCCCACATCTTTGGACGTCGACAATGGCAAAAATATGTTTTGTTTCATCTGTATTTAGGCTGCTTTTTGGTTTTTAAATCCTCGACTGACAGATAACATAACAGAGAGAAGGAAAGGGGAGACGCATAGACCTCCAAGGTATTTCCACTCTGTCTTTATCTCCTCGGTGCTCCTGTCCATTGTGGCGGAGGGGAAGTGGTTTCTCCAGTGAGGGTTATGGTCGGATGTTGTCAACAAACATCAGAGTCACACTGGGGAGATCCTACTTTGTTGCGATGTGTGTTTATGCAGACTTAGCCACGCTAATCTGTTATTTGTTTTTAAGTGTTTAACAATTTGGTTTCTTTTAAAATCAATAGTGCATCAGATATTGATATTATTTGACATGAAATATGTCCTCTGCATCACCGGAACGTCTTTGGTGGAGGTCCCTGGATGCCAGCCGCGGTGTTATTATTGTTCTCCTGGTTTCTGGGGTCAGGGACTCGTCTTGCTCAGGCTGTGGAATGAAAAATGTTGAAAGACCCGATCTAAGCCGTCATTTGTGTATCTAAGTCTTACGATTCAACCAGCCAGCTCTAAACAATGGGCTCCTGTCAGCCCGATCAATCACTGGGAGGAACGCACAGAGCGGATGCTTTGAGGCTCAGGGCAAGCACAGTGAGAGGGCACACACACACACACACACACACACACACACACACACACACACACGTCCCCGTATCAGGTGTAAATCAGTGTTTGTTTCACTGATGTAGGAATGACTTCACAGGTTTGCGCGACCCCTGATGGAGTAACTCTGGGAGCCAGACACTTAGTTCACATCAGGGTCAGAGGACCAACACAAAGTGCAACATTCCATGACTGACCACATGTTTCTAACTAAAAAGAATATAAAATAAATTATTATGGATCCACCACAGGCATATTTTCTTTTAAAAAAAACACTTTTTGAGAGTTGTTATTGTGGATGTTGCTCAGGCCTGTGTCCAGTTATCTTTACCTGTCTACCTGTTGCACATGATTGAGATTAATGAGCACGAGCACGTTCCTCCTACTGTCATGAGAACTGTCTGACCATGCAGGCCGCTCTCATCCAGTATTCTTTGCAATACCAATAAAAACTATCTGCCGTGGTGTACTTGAATGGGCCGGGTAGTAAATGGGTTCAACAACCAGCGACCTGAACCCTGTTGAGTTTAACTCACTCCACCTGTCCCCCCCACCAGGTCACCTGACTGGAGGATGGACTGAGCTCAGCGTGGCTTCAGGTTCATTTAGGTTAAGAAATAGAGACAGAATCCAAAATACTTCACTCTCATCCTTCCCTCCATACCCCCACTCCCCCGTCCTCCACCCTTGTTTAAGACCCGCCTTCTTGATGCTTAGCGACCAATCAAATAGGACAAAATGAAAAGCCACTGTGACATATAACAACTTTCGGTCACACTTTTTAAAGCGTTACCTGAAGGTTGTGTGCATAGTGTGTAGCATTAGTTACAGTAAGTATGCGTAAACACTTAAAGCCCCATTATGGAGTTTTTCCCTTGTAGCGCCCCCTTCAGTTTTGGAGGTATTTAACGTTTACTACAGTGTCGTAAATACCCAGTTACGATAGATGCAGCCTCGCATACACTTGTATTGATGACCAGACGAAGTCAGAAACCAAGAAATTATGTCAACCTATAAGGTAAGAATATTCAAAGATTTCACATAAATATGACTGAATAGTTTTATTCATTGTGATATCGGAGATGAATGCTAACACAACCAAAAGAATGACAACATTTAGTCAAATCGCCATATTAAAAGTCATTGTAGCGGCACAATTTTTTTCAAGCTGTTAGTTTAAGGTACAATTGTTGCAGTGTTACTTTAATTCCTCAATAATTAAAGCATTGTTCCGCTCACCATTTGTAATAATAATAATAATAATAATAATAATAATAATAATAATACATTCGATTTATACAACGCTTTTCCAGGTGCTCAAAGACGCTTAAATAAAGTATTATATAACTCTTCATAGCATGCAGTTATTATTATTACATTACATTACATGTCATTTAGCTGACGCTTTTATCCAAAGCGACTTACAATCCTTATTATAAAGCGTGACCCAACTTTCAACAGCTTCATCGGACCCTACAATAATATTAGGGTGAACATACGACGGGGTCTGAGTCATTTATTAAAGATTAGTTGCTAACCAAAGCAGGACTGATAGTAAACTCCAATCAAAGAAAGATAAGCTAAATATTGTCCTACTCAAAACACTGCGGAGTAAATGCACTTACACATGTGTGGCCCGCTGGATGAATAATAGGCAAACATGACACCGTATTTATATTTCCTTTAATACGTGTCAGCTTAGCACGGCCGAGCAAATCGAAAGGGATTTACTGATTAGTCGGCCGCCTCGCGGGTCCAGCCGGCGTCTCTCTCTCTCACCGCTCCGTCTCAACGGTTGTCGGGCAGAAAGTGAGCGTCGACGCTTTGATGCCGAGCGACGCGCTGATCCCCGTTCCTCGGCGGCCGCCAGCGTCTTATACATCGTAACGTAAACTCTCACACGCTGGAAACTTTCAAGCGAGATGTTGCTGCGGTTCGCACGAGAGACAAGGCTCGAGTGTGTCCAATGAAATACGACTTGAAGTGATGCGATCCATCATGTTTGTTCTGTGCAGCCGCAACTTCGGCGTTTGAAAAATAATCAGATTTCCCCGGCCGACTGGCTACTTTGGCAACGCTGAACTAAGCTGTGGCTCAATGGTTGGAGCGGGTTGGCGGTTTAATCTCTGCCTCCTCCCGTCTGCATGTCAAAGTGTCCTTGAGCAAGACGCCGAGCCCCGAGTCGCTCCCCTGGCGCCCGCTGTTCACAAAGTGCTTAAACGCGGAGGTCAAATTTCACGAAAGCGACGATAGATATAAGGCTTTTTTAAATATGTGCTCTTTGTTCTGTCGTTGTGCTTTGTCAAGGAGCTAATACATCTTTGGAAAGGCAGCTCATGGTAGACGTCAGCATGTTCAGAAAGAGACCGCCCGTGTATTAGCAGAAGTCTCACGGTAAGTCCACTTCAGGTCGCCCCGTCCGAGACGGGGCGTCGCCGGCCTGCACCTCGGTGGCTGTGCACGGCTCTGCCGCGGCTTATCTCGTGTATTTATCCAGCGCTGATCCGCTGTAGGTCTGCCTGGAAGCTGTAGCCCAGTCAGGAATTCAGAGTTGTGACAAGGTTTACGTTGGCCGGACCGCCTGAAACCGGAGCCGAGCGCCGCAAACGCAGTCAAATAAATCATCTAAAGAGAGAGATGGTGCATGGAAAGGCAAACAAATAGCTGCTTTTTTGCAAAACAGTGTTTCAAGCTATGGGCTTTTTCTTTGGCAAGAGACGGCGGGAGACACAGAGAAGGGCGGAGAAAGGCACAGACGGAGAGAGAGACAGAGAGAGAGAGACAGAGAGAGAGAGAGACAGAGAGAGAGAGACAGAGAGGGGAGATAAAACATTAGGTGAAGTGCATTTACTGTAAAGACTTGAAGATTGGGTTCCTGAGGGCCACGATGTGGTCAGTGGGTCTATCCATTCCCCAAAGCTTCATACCGGTTTGACAGACAATCTCCGGCCGTGTTTAAACAACGGCTGGATTTCGATGAATCGCCCACCGATTATTTTTTTTCAAAGATGACAAAAGAAAACACAGACAGAAACTGAGCGATGACACGAGAAGAAGACAGAAGATGGGAGAGAGATGCTGCCGGGCCTCCACAAAGCTCGGCTTACATGTTCCTTTTGTTATCCATCAGGCAGCGAAGGGGAGAAAGAGAAAAAAGAAAAAGGGACGTGCAGAGAGACGTATTGAAGGAGAGGAAAAGTAAAGGATTTTGTAACAACACCAGGTGTGATTGGAGCAAATGACTCCTCTTTTCCAATCAGTTTCAGCGCGAATGGATCTGTTCCCGCTGGACATCTGCCACCAGGCGCTCCCTCTCCTCAGCAGCACTGCGCTGTTGATAAAGTGTCCCGAGCTGCAGAAACGTAAACATCAAATTACAGTCGATCAGGAGTTAGAAAATAGTTGACAGTGATGGTAGATATTTTCCAGATTGAACGTTTTTTGTTTGGCGGTACGAGACATATTTTATAATGTGTCGCGATCTGAAGTTGATGCTGGTTTCTTGTCATTTATTCATATTTTCCAGTCTTATTTTGAAAAACTCACCTTTTTAATAACGGTCTTCCTAGGTGTGTTCCCGGCCTGATCGTCTGTCCCGTCCACTGATTAGTTTCACCTGTCGGTCACCTGTCCCCTATTACCACCCTGCTTTCCATGTGTGTGTGTGTGGGTGTGTGTGTGTGTGTGTGCGTGTGTTGTGTGCTTTGCCTCTTTCAGAGAGACTTTCAGAGAGACTTGTTATTCTGATTTGTTCCAGGTTAAGTTTTTTTTGTACTTACTTTATACTTCCTATTTGTTTGTTCAGCCTGCTCCTTCAAGAACCAGCTTTGAGACATTAAATCTAACTCCAGTGCACATTAGTTGTTGTTTTTCTAACATGTTGAGTAATACCTTTTTAAAAAGCCTGTATGCGTTATTTAAACTTTTTTTTATTGAAGGAATGTTATTTTTGTGTAAAGCATATGGTCTACTTCAGATCCCAATTGTTTAAAAGATTAAACGGCTGTTTTTATTTAATCCCCAAATCTACAAATCCTATGTATATTTTCTAAAGTATGCAACATGACAGTTTATGGAATTAATGACCTCCAAGTCGAAGGTAAGTTCTCGTGCGGAGACTTGAAACTCAAAGTCGGCGTGTGATTGCCTCATGACTCAGCGACTGTAACAACATCCAATAAAACCAAAAACTTTTAATCCAAGATTTCCGAGTTGAGTGTTGAGAAACATCCGTGAGCTGTGTTGTTGCTCGACAGAAATGGGGCGGGGGTGAAAGAAAAACCCACATTGCTTTTGTTATTTCTTGCATTAAAATGTTGCTGTTCTGCAGCTGAAGGACTAAAACCTTCTTAAAAAACCTTCGTGAGTGTTTCCAAAACATTCCCCGTTGGCAACCGTCCGTCCGGACGGACAATGAATCGCTCGCAAATACACTCGTCATACATCCTGAGCGGATTCTTTCATGCCTCCGGGCTGCCGAGCGGCGGCCAGTTCCTCCTCCTCAGAGTGTAAACAAAGCCGCTGATGAGGGCCCGGAGAGACACGGAGAGATGGGCTGACTCTCAGGAACAGGGTTCACTCCACACCCAATCTGGGACTTCCTCGCACCGACGTAATCCAGCCACCATGTGCAGTGGTCAGGGTTGCCAGGTCCGCGGTTTTCCCGCAGAATTGGACTACTTTTGAAGTGTTGAAATTTGTACAATGCACAATTCAAATAACACAAATAAACTGAATTGAATTCAATTGAATTGAATTGATCTGGAGTCAGTTTGGTAGGATTTAGGTATAAATAAATTATTTCATTTAAAATATAGACTTTTATTTAAAGATATTCATGTAATTTGCATGCAAAATAGGTCTACCTGAACCCAGCGGACAACAAATTTCAACACTTCAAAAGTAGTCCAATTCTGCGGGAAAACCGCGGACCTGGCAACCCTGGCCACTGCACATGGTGGCTGGATTACGTCGGTGCGAGGAAGTCCCAGATTGGGTGTGGAGTGAACCCTGTTCCTGAGAGTCAGCCCATCTGACCGTCCTGTTAATTTCTTGAACATTTTCATTTCGATTTAATTTCATAAAGAATCTGAAGCGAGCTTTGGGATGCGTGTTTCCTCCGCCCCGCTGGTGATTTACACTCAGAGATGATTCCAGCGGAGACTAAACATGTGTGAGTCTTGGTGGCTTGAGTGTTATGATTGAGACAAATTTCACAATTACAGACTCAGTCATATTATACTTCCTCTCCGCGTCTCTGTTTTGTCCTCGACTCCTCGTCAATCTTTCCTTCCACCTCAAACGATTTCCATTCCTTGTTCTCCACTTCTGTTCTTTCTCTCTTCTCTTCAATTACTTTGTTTCTCTAATTCCTCTAGATGTCCGTGAGGATAAAGAACAACCTCCAAAATGGTGTCATTTCTCTACCACTGACCAACAGGAAGGAGTTTAACATCCAAAGATTACCGGTTCATCTTCTGCTTATAGATTTATCAGATGAACTTCGAAATTTGTTTCCCGCCCGATTAAAAGAGGCAGTAAACATTCACACACATGTTGCTCAGGTATGTACTGACTATAGCGCTGCAGTACTCTGTAATACTTTGCTTTCACAATGTTACACTCACTTTCCTTGTAGGGGATGGAAAGATATGCAATTTCAAAACAGAAAAAAGGGTAATTGGCAGAACTGATTTCCCATTTAAGTGAATTGTATTTACCTATGGGAGTCTTACAATCTGTACAGTACACCACCCTCGAGGGAAATAAATAAATATCAGATGGAAACAAGAGGTGAAATCATTCATTACCTTCGCATTGAAAATGCGGAAGGTAATGTTTTGATCGCCGTGTATTTGTATGCGTGCGTGTTATTGGCAAAGTAAAAAAGTATTAAACCGAATCGCATGGAGTTTGGTGGGACGATTGGTTATTATCCGGGGACCATCTGATTAGATTTTAGGATTGACCGGGTCAAAGGTCAAGGTCATGAAAAAGCTCAAAATCGTATTGAATCGCATGAAATTTGGTGGGATGATTGGTTATTATCCAGGGACCATCTGATTAGATTTTGAGATTGATTGGGTCAAAGGTCAAGGGCATGAAAAGGTCAAAATCTTCTTTTTACCATAGCACGCTCAATTTTTATCCAATTTGCATGCAACTAATGCCCAAATGTTCATAATTCAATGCTCAATCTTGTGATATGTGAAGGTATGCGCTCTACCGAGTGCCCGTTCTAGTTCATTTTTGTAATCATTACCTCCCAATAGGCTCTCAGGGAGTCATACTTGCCAGAAACTTGCAATAACTATCACTGTACATATTCACATTCATACTTACGCTGTGTTGATCTGAACAGCACACATTTCATTTAAACTACACACATACACACACTTTGCATTTTGCACACTGTCTATATATATATATATATATATATATATATATATATATATATATTTTTTTTTTTTTTTATTTAATTTTACATTGCTGTATTTACATATATGTCACTTTCTTTCTTATATTTATATTTTATTGTGTTTAGTTTATTGGTGCTACTGTGTCAAAAGATTTCACCTTGGGGATTAATAAAGTATATTTCTATTCTATTCTATTCTATTCGATACATTAATCAATATTAAATCAGTGTTTACAAGAGTTGTTCACCTGTTTTTGTTCAGTTACAACTAAGTTATACTGTGTGTGTCTGTGTCTGTGTGTGTGTGTGTGTGTGTGTGTGTGTGTGTGAAGCTACATTCATGTTTTTGCCCAGCAAATTGTTCTGACATCGATATCCGACCCACAAAGGGAAAAATATCCAAAGCTAAAAACAATAGCCTTCAACTTTGTACATTCTACTCTAATTGATGTGTACCCAATAAAATTTAATGGAAAGTGTGATGAACTTAGTGTGCCGTCGTGCGCCGAGTGTGGTTGGAGTCTGACTGTTCTCCCGCTGCAGTGAACTCTTTTCAAGGTCACGCTTTTGGGACACTGGATGTGGGTTAAGAGTCTGCCCAGCAACTGAAAACAAGATTTATTTGATATAGCTGATATATTTTTCCAATTGCTCGTGAATTAATCCAACAAATTACTATTTGTGGGTGGCTTTGGCTCTTGGGGACCTTTCTCTTATTTTTAAAGCCTCATAACCTTTCTGCATAACGTTCCGGTTCCTGTTTCTCAACTGAACATCACGTGGTTACCGTCACACAGTAACGCTGCATCAACAATAAGAGTTCAAGTAGGTCAGACTAAAAGAAGTGGCTTTGTTCCACCGGTGTTGCGTTAGCTTCAGTGAGAGTATGCCGGGTGGAAATGAGGTTAACGAGAGCTTCGGTCTGGCTACCCGGGGACGTTAATGGCGCTCTGACTGAGGGCCGGCGCACACGCACAAAAGTGCACTCGCCATGCATACGCACACCCCAAACACGGCAGGATGATAGTGATGGAAGTCCTGAGTTTGGATATCCAGGAGTAAAAAGCAGGAAGAACACCTTCAAACTTTGCTCTCCTGAGCATCTTAAAACTCTTGTATTGACTTTTATTGTGTGTTCGTACACATGTGTGTGTGTGTGTGTGTGCGGATGAAAAACTTTTTTTTCCCCGTGCACCACGAGTTCTGGCATTGTAATGTGCACATGATACCATTTGGTTGTACAATATGTACCAGAAGGGCTTTGTATTGTTTCAGGGCTAAAGAAAATGTCTCCCAGAGGATCATGGGATTGTCGGAGGAGGCTGCAGCGCGGCTAAATGACAGAGAACACTACACAGACCTCCTCCCGGGGTGTAAAATCATTCAGAAAACAAATGATGTAGCAACATTCTGCATTTCACCAACCCACAAGCTTACGGCTGCAGCCTTAAGGAAACGGCCTGGAATGTTTCCCTGCATTATGCTGTCTCTTTCCACTGTTCATGACGAAGAAAGACACACAAAAACTGTAATTTGTTTCTCCAAAATAACCCCAGCACATATTGATTTCTGGGAAGCACTCTTACGCAATTTGATCATATCTCCACAAAATGTTCACGGAAGAAATGCCGGCCCCTTTTCGCGGATTTGCCGTTTCACGCTCACAAAACCCGGCGGGCTCCAGCCAATCAGAGGGGTTTATCTCTCGCAGAGGGGAGCCGGCCAATTAGAGAGACCGGTAATGTGGCCCATATGAGCGGGGGCTTCTGGGTAAACCCAGCAGGTGTCGCGTCGATTATGATCTGACGCTCTTGTCGGCCGCTAACTAGAAGCATGGCCGACGAGGAGGAGGGGAGTCCCACGACAAACTGTGGACGCCTTCGGAGTTACACTTGTCTCGTTTAATGACGACTCGACACAAAGACCGTCGGTTTTGGGGAAAGCACAACGCCATCTGTTGTACATCTCCCCTCTCGATGGTTGGACACAGCAAAAGGCGGTCAAAGCCACAGACAAAAGAAACGCATAAGCAGGATGAAGAAATACCAAAAAGGCGCCGTGCTTCTTCTCTTTTTACGGACATGTTCGTCCCACTGTTAATATCACTTCGGAGATCCGATTGTAGAGACATGTTAGGACATCCCACTTGTTCTCGTGACGTCTCACGCTCACGTCCCGCGGCTGCGTTTGATTAAACGCGCCGCCCGTCGGCTTCTTCCGGCGCCGTCTCCCTGTTTACGTCTTGAGTCCTGCGCCGAGTGTGTAAACATCGCTGTCGATGTTCTTCGCGGAGGAGAAAACAAACGTCTGCTATCATTTCCATGCGGCCGCATCGATAACACTCATTGCTTTGGAGTTTATCTGCATGAATATATATTATTTTTTTTCTTCTTTTTTACATCGACCCCTCGTGGGTTTCTACATGAGCTTTCCATTATACACAAAACTAAATAATATGTTCCTAGCCGGTGGTTTTCTGCCACACATGAGATTTGGAAAAAAGTCGTTTTTCTCTTG
Source organism: Liparis tanakae (assembly GCA_036178185.1). Classification (NCBI taxonomy): domain Eukaryota; kingdom Metazoa; phylum Chordata; class Actinopteri; order Perciformes; family Liparidae; genus Liparis; species Liparis tanakae. Next base: position 5,245,056 of record CM070095.1, on the reverse strand, counting down.
ATATGTTTTTTCTATCCTTTCCCACACTGTTGCAAGGCTGGGTAAAAAAAAAGGTTTGACCTTAATCTTCAGTTTATTTCAATATATTCCCAACACATTGTGACATTTTAACTAACAGGCAATATTTGTTTTTGTGTTTTACTGGACCAGAAATACATGTCAGACTCATATTTAGCGATACATGACACACCATCAGTGTTTCACCAGCATATAGACACATATAGTGAACACACACCAGCACGGCCTCAAAGGAACGACGACACATTCTGGAGAACACGAGGACGTGCAAAGCCCGATACGTCTGTCATAGTAAGTAAGTGCCCCTAGTGGCTGACGTCTTTGCACCGTCCTCCTGACGACAACTTTTGTTTTTCTATTTATTTACTCTTTTTATACACTATCTGTGCAATATTGTAATTTGTGTGCCTTATTCTTGTGCAATACCATATTCTGTGACTTATTTGTAAACTGTGACATGTTTGTATTTCTTTCTTTCTTACCTTGTAATTTTGTTTAGTTTGGAGGAACCCAGCAATATAAGCTTTTCATTGTACAAATAAGTCAAAGTCAAAGTCAAAGTCAGTTTTATTTGTCAATTTTTCATACATGCAAACATACAGAAGATTGAAATTGCGTTTCTCTTCTGTCCAACATAAAGTGATTGTGCAACATAAAGCGATAAAGTGATTTGTGCAACATATAGACAACATAAAGTGAATAGACAACATAAAGTGCATGAACAATATAAAGTGCAACACAGTAAAGAACATGTAAACATATAGACAACATAAATTGGACGAGCAACATTCAGACATGTGAGTCTGATAACTTGTTATATGTGGACATGACATTAAAATATCTTGAATCTTGAATCTTGAATCTGTCTGTATGGTGAATATAAGGCTACCGCCGTTAGCCTAGCTTAGCATAAAGATTGGAAACAGCAGTGATCAAGCACTTCTAAAGCTCACGAGAATATGCATTTGTATCTCCACTCAAGAGCACAAGTATAAATCAATATAACGTATCCTCATCGAACAGTTTGCGTAATATCTTATCTTGGATCGCAGATATCATAAGTATAATATATATACATTTCCATGTCAATTGCTTTTAAAACAGGTCGACGGAAATGCAAGTAGTAATGGTTTTTCATTGAAACATTTAAAGATACAATTGTGTTTTTTCAAGAGGTTCATCCAAGCTTAAGATGCAATAAAACATTAAATGAAACAGCTTCAACTGGACAACTGCAACTGGTTTCCTCAGGATTGGTCGATGGAAGAGACACAGCAGCGCTCTTTTAAGATCCTCCGCTACGGTTAACAATCCACACATTATCAGACATCTCCATCTGTCTGAGTTATATGTGAGCATTATTACACAAACATAAACACTATAACGTCCTTCGTGTTTCTCTGTTATGTTTGGACGTGGAGACGCCATCATTTATAATCTGCTCCTGCAAACAGTTCAGATGTTATCCCAAACACAGATCACCAAACAACAACCTGGTGCATTGAAAGTGGTATTTTAAAAAGTCTTCAAGGACCATATGACGCCAGTGTGCGTGTGAGTTTTATAACCTGAGATGTACAGCGATATTTCATTACTTTTTAAATTAGCTTAAGCTCTTTAAAACATTACAAATCTCCGTTACGCAATGAATAATCACACGTTCTATCTGTTTCTGGATCACGTGTATATAATCTAATAATATAAAATGATCCCGAGAATATTTGGTGACTTCAATGACCAAAAGGAAACAAAAATCAAACTGCAGTTACATGTTATTTCACCGCAGCAGCAGCCCTTAGAGATCCATGGAGACAACTCCACCAGCCATTTAAAATGTCCCTTATCTCTAACCAAGGCCATATGACGCCACGTGGAGGCTCCATCTGAGGGGAGTTTGTTCATGACAGTCAGACCTCTGGCTGTGGTGGAAATCAAACACCCCCATCTTATCTCCACTTAAAGACCCCCTTCCCTAACTTCTTTACTTTGATCCCGTTTGATGTAAAGGGGGACGTGGAGGTGAACGGGAGGATGAGGGGACCGGAGAAAACTGTTTGCTTCACTGAAATTAAAGGTACTGAATGGGTGAATATATATTGTCAATTTAAACGTACATGCACATCTATTTACCCCTTTAGATATAGAAGAATAGAATAGAAATATACTTTATTAATCCCCAAGGGGAAATCTGTTGACACAGTAGCACCAATAAACTAAACACAATAAAATATAAATATAAGAAAGAAAGTGACTGTGCATAAAGTATACAAAGTGAAATATAAAATATAAAATAAAATAATATATATAATATACAACATATATGTAAATAAATAATACATAATAATACATAAAAGTAAAATTAAAATAAAAAAGAAGAAAAAAAAGAAATATATATATATATATATATATATATATATATATATATATATATATATATAGACAGTGTATTTACTGTCAATCCCATGTTTCCATGGAGAGAAGGACACTAAACCTGATGCCATCTACTCATTAGATTATATTGTCTATATTTTATTATTGTCTATATTTTATTATTGTCTATACAATTTGAGTGCCCGTTCTAGGAGCGTCTTTCATCACTTTTTTGATGTTTTATGGTATCAGACATCTAGTTGATCACGGACTACATATAAAGCAGATGATCTATCTTAAAGCACCACTCTTTTCCTTCCAATTTCGATAAAGTTGGGCGATTCAAATGTTGAAGATGGATACCCTGAGTTTTAGCACCCAGATTCCTAAACCCCGCGATCCAACATTTCCTGTGATACTTTTCTATTTCCTAGACTTTTAGGGCCTTTTCCCACTGGGTGTGATGACATGTATCGTCCCTGTCTGACGTAGCATTACGATTAATCACAATCAATATTGTTTTACGAACAGAATCATGAGAAGAAAGTCTATTGACGGCGAGAGGAAATGTAATTATTTTATTGGTTGCTTTTTTTATCGGCATCAAGCCAACTGTGAAAAGAGAATAGTAGTACAAAAGTTTTGAAGATGTATATCGGCTCAGAGATGGATGTGTTTGAATAAGTTTGAATTGACGTGCGATTTATTTGCACAAATTATGTGTGCTTTGCCTGAGAAGAACTTTACCACATAATTTAAACTCCATGCCCAGGTTGTAACATATAGGCTTTTAAAAAGTATATCACTTTGGAGTGTCCACTACCAAGGTAAGAATACCCTGCTGACTTCATAACGGTTATTTCTCAGACATTAGAAAGCTCCCCTAAAGCCACAGAAAGACATCATAAAAAAGGGTTCACAGGCTGAGTAATGCTCCTGTTGATGAGAAAACTGGAGTTCATGAATCAAATCCCCCTCTAAAAGAGTTCAACGTGTGCCCTTTTAAAATAACTGGAATGTGTGGAGTATTATAAATGGCGGATATCTAAGTTAAATAGTATCCAGGGGAATGCGGAGTGTCACTTTAGAAAGGAGAAGTCGGCAGTGCATAGCTCTCTGATTAACTGGTACGTGAAATAACACAGAGATGAAACTATTCTTCATTTTTATTGGTGAACCACAGGGTTTCGTTCGAGGACCTCTGATGAGTCCCCGGCCTCCGCTCTGACGGTCGCCACGTTAGGAGGATGAAACGGATCCGCCAGATGTGGCGGGAAAAGGAACACTCTCTGCCGGGCAGTCGTCCGCCCGGAGACGCGTCTAACAGGTCAGCGCTCCGCGTTAAGGTTATCGACACGCGGAGTGACGGCAAAATAAACACACGTTGAAATACTAAAGCGAGGAGCCGCGCTCACGCAGGCCGCGGAGGGTGAGGTGGCACTTTAAGCACACACACCTACCTTTTTTTGCTTCGACCCCACATCTGAAAGCAATTCCGTGCTGCGTGTGTGTGTGTGTGTGTGTGTGTGTGTGTGTATGGTGGGAGGCCTGCCGGATTCCAGTGCAACCCCCGCCCCCCCCCCCCCCCCCTCACCAGGATGGCGGAGGAAAGCAGAAGGAATGGAGGCTGGTGTTGGGTAGAGGTAGGTATAAGCGTTTCGGGAAACGTGGAAGGAACAGCAATTAAAATCCCTTCTCGCCGTCCTTTTGATGGAATTCCCGACGGAGTCGACTCAAAGCGGGATTAATCACCAGTCCTCATCCCCCTGAAACCTACATCCCTCACTCCCTCTTTTTCTCCTGCTTCCCCTGCTCTTTCTTTTTTTTTTCTCTCTCTCTCTTCACCAGTGTGTGCCATTTCCTCATTAATATCCTGGGAAAGGAAATCGAGGGCCCGGGCAAGGCAATGTAAACTTTTCTTTACCTTCTCTGCCCTGAGCTCCAATAAATCTAACAAAATGTTTAGTCGACTGAGTTCTCGACTCCGCTCGCTTTCAGGAAGGCGATCCAAAGATTAGCACTAGATCGGTCCTTAATAGACTCCCGGAGCAGAGCTTACAGCGTCATCTCAAACGTGACACTGATTCATGTGCCAGTGTGTGTGCGTGTGTGTGTGTGTGTGTGTGTGTGATGACTTGTGCCAACCCTCTGACTTTTCCCTTGTAGGCCAATGGCCTTGTTATCAATGAATGCCATGCATTGTATTACAACCCATAATTGAGTTTACACTGTTCTTGGGAAAGCAGTAACTTACATGGGTCTCAACACAATTAGTCGGCCACTGAGACAAACGTCTTAGCTTTTTGCCACTCGAGGCAGAATCTTTTGCAAATAGGACTCTGAAACATATCATTTTGTCCCAAACTCCCGGCCTTTAAAAACCAACGTACAGTGAAATCTAATAATCCACTTTCAAGAGGGGTTTTGTCCCCGCTCGTTATTTAGATTCCCCCCCCCTCCGCAACTGTTGGATAACATTTCTATTTTCTTTCCTCTTTTCGCACTCGCTGCTCACTCCCCTCCGTCTTTCACCCTCTTTCCCTAAAACAAACATCCCCACAAGCCCTTCAGGAAAACAGTGTTTGGATGTGCAAAGCTTTCCATCACTTCACATTAATTGAGTCTGCGACTCACAGACGTCTATTGATGCTCGACGGTATCAGTCATC
>CM070095.1:5187500-5237500 GCA_036178185.1 Liparis tanakae | reverse complement strand
TGTGGAAATGGCAGCAGAGCTCGATTTATTTCATTAGAGCTCGGTCCGTCTCATATCTTCCAACAGAATTAGGAGGTCCAACAGCCCAGATAAAATGTAAACCGTGTGTGATTTTGAGTCATGCTAGTGAAAGCAGCGCCAATTGTGACTGCGATCAAACCTCAAATAGGTATTAGTTTCTCTATAGTTGTGGGAGATCCTGTTACCCTCCCAGACTTCCCCATGTCCTCTGAGATTGGATGATTACACCAAAACGGGGTGTGATATTTAACAATGTCTCAACCTCCAGTCTCAGAGGAACCTGAACGTGGAAGCGGAGCGGTTCTTTAAGGCTGTTGGGACACGTCCAAGTCGAGCCTCGGGTCTCGACAGGTCTCACGTCCTGAAGGTTAAGGACCATCCCCGGAGAGTTGGTGAGAACTGGAGAAAATGTATAAATAGTGTCCACTTAAACTTATTTATGTTGAGTTGCATTGACAGTTATGTATATAATAGCGGTTCCCCCAACATAAGAAGGTGATGTAATAAACCGATAAACAGATGACTTCTTCCCTCCTATCTTCAGTCCCAAATCCAGGTTCTTAGGTTTGTTCCTTTCCTCTCTCCTAACAGCCCCTCCTGACCCGCCGGCTCAGCCTGACGCATCTGCACAAGTACATTTATATACTTTTTACACAAATGTGGTGTGAATCTGCCCGGTAACTGTCGGGATTACCGACAGCCGACCCCGGCCTTGCCCCAGTTCTCTTCTACAGACGCTGCTGGATGAATAGTCCCAGAGGAACAAGGGGTCAGACATCAAACGCACACACACGCCCGGTTCAGGTGTAATCTCGTGGCCTCGACCGCGGAGAAGCACGGGGAGTGTGTGTGTGTGTGTGTGTGTGTGTGTGTGTGTGTGTGTGTGGGGGGGGTCAGTGTTTTGCTTTAGAGGAATTAGTTTTTCCTTGAGGGAGAAGAGAAGGTCAGTGCTTGGTATTATGACGGAGGAGATATCCCGGCTTCTTCATTTCCTTTCGTTGGATCTCTGTCCCCCACCTGCCAGCTTCTCCTGAAATGATCATTCTCAAAATGATAATGATTTTTTCTTTGTGTCCAGAAGGAAGTTTTGGATTATCTTCTTCTCTTCCTGACTTCATTAACCCATGCTCTCATTAACCCTGTTCTCTCTCTCTCTTTCTCACTCATACTTGTTGTCCTCGCTTTGTTTACCGTTCATTCAGTAAAACATGTGTATTGTCAGTAATCTGAATAAAAACCAACAAGCTGTACGTGTGGCATCTCATTTACTGTTGTTATTCAAGATATTTTAATGTCATGTGCACATATAACAAGTTATTTGTACAATGAAAAGCTTATACTGCTGGGTCCTCCAAACTAAACAAAATTACAAGGTAAGAAATAAATAAATACAAGTCACAAAATATGAATATGGTATTAACATTGTTCTTAACAAAGGGGAAAACAATAAAAACAGACATCTTACTTTAGCAAAACCACAGTGTAGAAATACTCAGGCATTCAAATGTTTAGTGAAATTACAAAAAGCATTTTCCCAGAATATACAGAACGGCCCATTTGAGAACATGTAGACTATATTTACTATGTTCTAATATTATGTAAATTACAAGTAACTAAAACTGAGTTTCTTTACACCTCTTCTTAAGATGGAAATAACAAGTGCTTGACAGAAGAAACACACACACACACACACACACACACACACACACACACACACACACACACACACACGTGTTCAGGTATGGACGTCTCACAGGTTGAGAAGCTTCATGTTTGTAATCGTATCTTCGTAAATGGAGCAGATAGCATCACAGGCGAAGCACTGGGGGTGGAAATGAGATGCTGATAGGGTAATAGCATTACCATGGATCCTGTAACACACAGACGCATGCACACACTCACACACACACACAGACACACACACACACACACACCTGTGATGGTATTCCCCCGGTGGATCATGTAACATGCTGTAAATTAGCCGGTCATCCATGCTGCCAGTTAAACAGGCAGTCAGCTCACATTTGTGTCAAAGCACTTCACAAGTGCCCAGTTCCATTAGAGTTTTCTTTGCAGAAAAAAACATTTCTTTTTATTGTAATATTATTCTGATACAGATCTAAAGCTTCAACAAGAAAATAAAAAGATACATTGGAAAACATGTATTACCCGCGATCACCTTTTGTCCCACGATTTTGAATTGAAATGTTGCGCAATTATATCAAAGTTATGAAGACCTCATGATAGGAATCAAAGGACAATTTGATCAAACTAAAGGCTTTTGTAATGCTTTCGTGACATGGAGACATCATGTGTGCTCTTGCTGCCTCATTAAGACGGAGGTATACACTACCGTTCAAAAGTTTGGGGTCACTTAGAAAAAAGACAAAAAAGCACTGTTTTTTTCCAATGAAAATGACATTAAATTAATCAGAAATACACTCAATACATAGTTACTGTGGTAAATGACTATTCTCAGTTTTTTTATGAAATCTCTACATACGTGTATAGAGGCCCATCTCCAGTTTTCTAGTGGTACATTGTGTTATTGCCTTAGAAGACTAGCAGAGGGTTAGAACCCCCTTGAAACCCTTTTATATTTTCTTTTATAACAACATTAATATTTCAAATGAAAATCATTGTTTCTAACATTGTCAATGTCTTGACTATATTTTGTATTAATATTGTATTCATTTAATAAATAAAAGTGTGAGTTTTCATGGAAAACACAACATTTTCTCGGTGACCGGTAGTATATATATATATATATATATATATATATATATATATATATATATATATATATATATATATATGTGGTTCTCTTAACACAGTCACAAAAACAAAACGTGCATGCACACACTGTCCTTTGCTTTGGCTTGGCTTTTATATCCGGGCGCGATTTACGTCTGTTTTGATTGGCCCTCTGAGCAGAGCGATTTGGAGGTGGCGAAGAGGAATGTGCCCACACAACACCACACACACAAAAGCACACACACAAAAGCACACACACACACACACACACACACACATTTATTTTCTCATCGCTGCTATACTGTATTTCTCTAAAACACACACCTGCATCTCGCAAAAAACAGAGCCTACCTTTGTCTTTCCCCGCGACACACTTCCCCTGACATGCAAACTAAAACACATCCGTTAACTTTACTCTGGTATCTCAAAGTAAAACACACACGCTGGCACACACGGACACATAGCGGGCAGGAATGTGTTGTTGTTACGTTGGAGCTGCTCAGTACTCAGCACCTCCATCCCGATAAGACTGCAGCTCGAGGAGAGAGGAGAATGTAGACAGACTGACGGATGGATGGATGGATGGAGGGAGGACATACAGGGAGAAAGTGGAGGAGAGATAGAGAGAGACAGGAAGTTAAGACGTTTACACTGTTTTTTCTTCACTTTTACATGTTCAAACTCTTCGCTTTTCCAATCTGAATAAATGCTGCAGGAAGTGCAGGAAGCGCAATCTGTAAACTCAGGGCGTTTGACCGTTTGACCATTATTAAACACGTAGTTTCACTTTAGTTTTTTTTTCAACCCAGCCAAAAGAAAATGTATTTTCAAAAACAATGGAGAATTCATTGCCGTGACATAATGAGTGTCAGAGATGTTCAATCCTCGAGGTCTAAACTCTCCGTGCACTGTCAACAGACGTTTATATGAATATAAAATAGGTTATATCCCTATTGTATAAAGCTGGATTCAGGGACTTTCCTCTATTCATTCTTATGTTGCATAACATACTTTGACATTTCATAAACTCACGAGAGGGGAAGGGGGGGGGGGGTTACCAAACTGGCTGCATCCAATACACAGAACATGCACTGGAAGCCCTACGTGTGAGACCTGAGTCATAAAACCCAGGCCGACGTTACGAAGGCAGACGACAGGGAGACAAAGGGAGGAGGCGGAGGTTGTGAAATGTGTTCAGACTTTGTTTTGGGAGCAGCTCAGTGGTTCTCCATCAGCCGTCACCTGGTTATTTATAGACCTGATTAGACATCTGGCTTCCAATCAGTCGCCGGTCTCCTTCCCTGCCTCCTTTTACAATTTATCCTTTCATCCCTCTTTCCTCCTCTCCCTCCATTTGTATCACGGCCTCTGACCTTTCCTTGTTAAGGAGGAAAAGGAAGAGGTTAACCTCTGCACTGAATACACACACACACACACACACACACACACACACACACACACACACACACACACACACACACACACACACACACACACACCCTGTGGACTGCATGTCTACAAATCTACATCCAGATAATTAGCTTTCACTTCAATTTAACAGAACACAGATTAATAGAAATGGACTCTCTTTCTAATTGAACTACGTTAGGTTAATTGGGGGCAGTGGATAATGATATCAAATATATTTAAAATGTGTAGCTACAGATGTTGGTACAGCTTAAAATAAGACATTTTTATTCTTGTTATTATCTCATGTCATGCATACTTTGCATTATGTCTTTGGGATTAATTTGAACATGTTGCGTAAAGACTTTAACGGAAGAGAACACTCTTAGGGCAAGATTACACACACACACACACACACACTCACACACACATTCACACACACATGCACACACTATTGTTTTAAATGTTACTTCAGCATATTGTTCGACTTTCTCGTGGACACACTTTTGTTTACTCAGCTCTAATGTTTTCCTGTGAGACAAAGGGTTGTAAATGCAGTTATCGAGACCGTGTGTGTGTGTGTGTGTGTGTGTGTGTGTGTGTGTGTGTCTATGTCTGTCTGTTTAGCAGGTTTTACTAGCAATTAAGGCAACCACAAAAATATTATACTTGGATATTTGCCACAAAGAAACAACCTTTAAATATCTCTCTTCCTCACTTTCTCGTTTCTTTCCCCCTCACACTCTAACCATCTGCTGAACTACACTTAAAGATAGACGATGGATGCAACGCTCAAAAAGGTAAACACGACTGCCAAAAAGACGAAGCAATAACTTGGATTTCAGTAGTTGGGCAACTTTCTGTGTCAATATTCATGTCAACATGATGAAGTGAATGAAAGAAACATCCAGAGGGGACTTTTCAAATAGTTAGTACTCAAGTTTTAAACTAGTTACACACACACACACACACACACACACACACACACACACACACACACACACACACACACACACACACACACACACACACACACACACACGCATGCCGACCTGTTTCCTGTCTTACTGTCTGTGAGATGTGGTGCAACACAGGTCTCAAAAGACACACACACATACACACACACACACACACCCGCGGCTCAGCTGTGCAGATGTGCTGCTGCTCAATCAGTAGTTTAATCACAGAGGTTAGAGTTTAATGAGTTATTATTACTGAACCCTAAATCACACAAACACACGGCCGGACCTCCGTTAATACACAACGGGCTCGAGACCTGCAGCCAGTAACGAACGGCTTCGCAGAGCGGCTTTCCCAATTGTTTCCAGGTTTTAAATTCCATGGGATTGAGGAGATGGACGGGGGAGGGGGGGGGATGTTAAAGGGTCATTCCACACAAATTACAAATGGCATATGCAAGTATTTTTCATTTTTTATATATCAAGGTTTTCAGATATTCATGTCTACCACCAGCCCGATACTGTATGTGTGTGTGCGTGTGTGTGAGGGGGGGGTGATTGGAATTTTCGTCCACAGCAAGATCTAAAGATTGTCCTGAGTAACTGAGAAAGAAGGAAAAGAAGAAAGACAGGAAAGGAGGAAGAAAGATCTTTCCATGTGCATTTTGGTTCCCCGTGTCTCACTGTAAAAGATGATTTCAGTGGGATTTCTGTCCATATTTTTTAGGGAGTGAAACACACTATAAGAGTATCACTAACTGAGCCTGTCCACAGCCATTTGGATCTGCCTCGGCAAAATCAGCCTTCGAGCACACCACCAGGCTGTCGGTTTGGTGTGTGTGTGTGTGTGTGTGTGTGTGTGTCAGTGTGATATTCTAGTAAATTAGACCATCAATCAAACAAAGGAAGCAGCAAGAGAGGAAAAAAAATCCTTGCATTGAAACAAAGGCGGTGAAGCAACATGTGGCATTATTTAACTGCCCATTCAGAGACGCAAGTCTGTGTGTGTGTGTGTGTGATTGTTTGTACTCTTATGCTTGAGAAAGCGCTGTTCAGGCTATTATTTAACGCTGATTGTAGACGTTCAGAGGGCAGGGGTTTATTACAGACCTGAGGACTTTTTTAACCCGCCATCCTGACGCAAGGGTCCATTTAGTCTAATGATTACTACATGTACTACAAACTCGTCGAGCCAGAGTCTGATAGGATTTAAGGTTCCAATTAAAGCCGCTAGACTCGTCGCGTGATACAGCGTGCCCGACACATGCTCTGGATTTTCGCATTCATTGTCAATTTGCAAGAACAGGTCTCTGGCAACTACCGGTGAGTTGGACCACAGCGAGCCGGGCCGGACTTCAGGATGGATTTGCAACAGTTGAAAGATGCGTGGACTCTAATGAGTGTTTAAGTAAGGACTTAGGTCTGCAGAGTAAGACGAGATGGAGGATAAAGTCAGGATGTACTGGTCAAGATTTCCCCCCCTGAAAATACTTCAAATGTGGGGTCCGTTGTCATTACACGTACGCATAATTATGTGTGTGTGAATGTGTGTGTTCAAAGCGACATGGGGATGTTATGATAGCCCCCTTTAAAACGTTGGCTTTCTCTTCTCCCACTCTGTCTCTGTCTGTCTCCCTCACACACACCACACACACACACATGGAGGAAGTGTGTACACAGCGTATGGGGAGATAATAGCTTTGCAGGGGCCACAGTAGAGCAAAGCCAAATATATGTCTGGCAAAAGGATCCATTAAACCACACACACACATGCACACACACACACACACACACACACACACACACACACACACACACACATAAATATATGAGAACATACTTCATCACTGACATAGAAAAACACAAAATTAGGCGAACAGACACCTACACTAATACCAGTGTAAAGCCTCAAGAACACACACACACACACACACACACACACACACACACACACACACACACACACACACACAGTCGCCAACGGACGCACACAGCTGTGTAATGAGAACCATTAATGTGCCATCAGATATCAGACCGTTAAATGCATGAGGCTCAGTGTGAAAGTCCAAACTTTCCACCAATTATTCTCTGATCTGTTCATTGTTGGGATGGAGGGAGAAAGAAGAGACATGGAGGAGGAGGAGGAGGAGGAGGAGGAGGAGGAGGCGCAGAGAGAAGAGCAGAGGAGAGGAAGAGGGAGAAGAGAGGCAAGAACTAAAATGGTCATAAGGAGGAAGACGAGACAAAAAGGCCTCCGAAGACACAGAAGGCTGCAACAGATGTAAAGATAAGATCTGTGTGGAGCAATGAGGAGACGATAACTGAATTATATTATCCCCTCATGTTTTTATACGTAGTTTTCTACTGTTTGAGGCACTTCTGCAATAGTTTCCTGGCCCTCGACAGCAGAAAACAGCCCCGGCAGCTGTTTATCTATAACTCCTAACATTCGCATTGCAGTGGATGCAAGCAAGAAGTAACTAACATTTTCTTTTTTGCAGATTCTCGGTGAATTTGGTTCAAACTTGCTCAACGTTTGGATCGAAGCGTGGCTAATTAACCCGGCCGAGTTCACGGCTTTCTGCAGCTCCAGAGCGCCGCAAAAACATCTGTTTCTTTGCGAGTTTACAGTTAGGAAAACCTCGCCATCGCGGTCGAATAGATAAGTCTGCAACGTCAATTGTAGTTCTACGTCTGAATAAACGGAGCACATCAAATCCTACTTTGGCTGGAATATGTCTTTGTCTCATGCAGAGCGACTTGGTCAAGAGAGAGGAAATTCTGTGTGACAGCGTGATATTAATGCATGCCTTATTGCCTCAGTGTGTGTGTGTGCGTGTGTGCGCGTGTGTGTGTGTATAGTGTGTGCAATGTGAAGCTGTTACTCCGGTCACTAGCCCGGTCCTGCGCCACAGAATGATGCTAATTAGTAGCGCACTATCTCACAGCTCATAAAAAAAAGAAAACAGACTCTGGGACAAGAGAAAGAGAGAGAGAGAGAGAGAGAGAGAGAGAGAGAGAGAGAGGATAACGGGAAGGAAGAGAGATATAAAGGAGAATGTGCCGATGAGAGGCAGAATGACAGGAAGAGAAAGAAAGGGAGTTTGAGGGAATAAAATGCAGGGTTGACAAGGGCACCCGAGGGATGGCAAGAGAACGAGTACGGGAAGAGAGGAATAGAGAAATAGAGTGAAAGAGTGGCAGTATTTATGTGGTGCGAGAAGTTCGGCCTCGGCCAACTCGGTTCACTTCTCAAATGTATAATGTCTCTTTTCAAAAAAGGCGTTTTGGCTGTTTTGGGGTTTTTCTGCTTAATTCACAATAAATACGGCGCAGACTCCGGGAGAAAAGCCTGGGGACGGGGTCGTGAATCAAAAGGTCCGGCGCACGATTTTAAACCCTGGACCTCAAAAAGTTAACAACGTGCATCTTCTCCCAATGAGCCCAAACAAAGCTGTCAGAGAGCGGTTTCATACACTCATAAGCGGTGGTTTGTGCAAGGAAAATGGATGATCACTCCTTTATTTTGAGTGCTTCAATGTGTTGTTTTGTGGCGGTGGCGTCTTTTTTCAATATCTGTTTGCCCAAACTCATTGCTTTTAAGAGACGGGGCTTTTCCAACTGACCACTTCTTTTCTCGTCTTATAACCTCAAAGGAGGAATTGTTTGTCGCTGTTCTATTTTCTCTGTTTTAGCCAATTTGCAAATCTTGTTTTGAAATCACACAAACATATAAAAATGACATGAATACATAATTGTTTTGTTGAAATTTGGAGATTAGACTTCCTAGTGAGGGAGAACTGCATGGACCCACAGAACCAGCATGCACTGACAGCATGCTGACAGACTCCCACAGTTCAAATATGATTATTAAAAGATGGAGGTGCGTGTCAATGCTCTAGGCAGCCCGCTGCTACATTTTGTAAGCTCTAAAAACTAAATTAGTTTATGTCATATCAGAAATTAATCCTTAAAGTACAAAGCTGTTTTTAGGCCTCTGCACCAAAAAGTGCATACCCAAACTTAAAGGATGTATCTCTGCAACCACTACGGCTATTTTAATCATTTTTTATATTTGTACCTTTTTTTAGATGTTTTATTTTGTTCAGATCTGTACATATCAGTCTACATGTTACTTAGTAAGAGTAAATGAAGATGGCACACAGAAAAAAATATAAAAATGTCAGGTCCGAATTGAAAAAAAGCACTTCCAGGATGATTATATGTTTGGAATGAGGAAGTTGAAAGGTTTAAAACTCTCACAAATCATATTAAGATATGTTAACATTCTCCCTGCAAAGTTTGACTTTGAAAAAGTGAAGCAGAATAAATTTACAGAGGTGTTAGTACAGATAATTTAGGCGAGGTCTCCAAAATGGATAATCAAATTTGAAAAGTCTAGGTGATGAATTGTGATTATTTAGTTATATATTTAGCCATATGTGGCTGGACTCAGAGGTTTCATTCTTCAGACATCCACATGTGTCACACAAAGAGAATTTCTGATGCACACACACACACACACACACACACACACACACACACACACACACACACACGTCTGCAGGACATTGATGTTCTGGTTACGAGTGAACCACAACTAAAGAGAACAAGAACAAGAGCAACACAATGACCACGTCGTTGTGAACGTGCTGGAACTCACATCAATCCGACTTCTATGGCTCTGGTGTTTTTTTCTCTACAATGTCTTCCTCTTCAGTTTGTTTGACTGTTTCCTTCCCACTGTATCTTTACAGCTGATATACAATAAAAGAAGATGCATTTCTGTTGTAGGAGTCCAATTATGGAATAATGTTGAAATGGATGTAAGACTGGTGAACTCATTTTTGGTTTTCAAGGGAATTATTTATAAAACAATTCTTGAGAGTTATAAATGTAATTAAAAACATATTTATATGGAAGATGTATGTGGTAGTATATATAAATATATATATTTTCTTCTTCTTTTCTTTATTTTATATACATTTTCTGATTTATTTTGATTTTAATTAAGGATAGGAATTTATAATGTTTGCTTCTACCTATACCTTTTCAGTCTTTCTCTTTTGTATATTATATAGGATAATATTGTAATGTATTTGATTGACTGAATAAAATACGAAAACAAAAAAACAATAGGTATGCTGTGTCTCTTCTGTATTCATCGTGGGGATCTTGCAACACATGCAAACAAAGAAAAACACCAGATGTTTCCACAAAAGCATTATTGCTTTCTGTTGTATAAATTTGGATGTGCTCTCCTGTCCTCCGAGTTATTTTTTTGCTCACTCTCATTAAATTCTTTTGACTTTTCAACTTGGAGTTCGAGGCTGTTGGGTTGACTCACAGGGTCGTGACCTCTGAATATACGCCTTCCTGTATGTGACGCGATCCTATTGCATCGTTTAGCTGCTCAGAACCCGACATGAATATAGTGTGCAGGGTCACTTCCAGGGACAAAATTGAGCGTATGTGAAATTAATTCCCAAGCATGTTGCCCTAAGTGTAACTGTATGTGTAAACAGAGAGATCTCATCAAGTGGGAGCAGACAGGAGAGACACACGTGCCATTTCTACATTTAAAACTGTGAATTTTTAGACCAATTATGACAGAAATAATTCACCTCTTTGTCTCTAAATCAGGTAAAACAACAGAATAATAAAGTACCCAAGTTTGCCTTTTCTGTACAAATAAAACAAAGTTTTACTAGATTATACAATGTGTTGTTTACCTCTCTGTTGATTATATTTTTAAAGACCTGTGAGTTTGGCCGTGTGAGCTTTTCACCGGCGAGCTAGCCAACCGTCAAGCTAACGGCAACACAACAATAGTTGTTTGAAATACTGTCGGCACCGATGAACACGAGCATCAATTCTTTAAGTTTCCAAGATAAAACTATTATAATACTCAACTATTTGAGTTGACGCCCTTAATTAAACTAAGTATTAACTGCTTTGATGTTGCCAAGGCGATTGTTGGATGTTTCACGTTAGCTTCAGTTTGACGTTAACTTTTTGTTAGCCGAGGACTCTTTTAACATCTAACTAGTGTTAAGATGTTCTTCAGTCAGTGATATTTAAATGTGAATATATACATGTAAATATAGAGAAATAAAAGAGAGAGAGATAAAGAGTGAGAGAGAATTACATTGACATTGACATGAGGTCACCTATAGATATAAGTTAAGTTAATTCATGTACATGGTTCTCTGAAATAAGTTTTTTCGTGACATCCTAGGTCAGAGCACTTATAAGCTCGATAGCTTCAGCCTTGACCCTTTCGGTCAGCCACTTTCTTCTTTTGTTGACATTTGATTTTTGTATAATTTGCTGATTCAAAACAAACTAAACTAAACTAAACTAAGTTGCTAAATCTGTTCTTGTTCTTTTGTTGGTGCGTGTGTCACATGTATTACTTACAGGCTTGTAATCTTTAGATTTGATAAAACCCAGTTGTTCTTCACCAGAAGTGACGTGTTTGTCTGCGTATTTTCAGCATTAAAATGTATTGATCAAATTGTATTTTTGGCACCAATATGCCCTGGACAGATGTTGAATGCTCTGCAGCCTCCCGTGTTGTTGCCACTTAGCACTATCTGTCTCTTCCCAAATGCTAATGTTGTTTTGGGATGTGTTTATCTGGGTTCTGTCTTACTGCTGTCTGTGATAACAACTTGATCTAAGAAAATGGGTTCCCTCCAAAGAAAGACCAGGCTGACTGTCTCTGACAGGCTGCTCGCTCCTGTCCTCCCCAGGCATGACCAGCGTGTGTGTGTGTGTGTGTGTGTGTGTGTGTGGGGGGGACCTCAGGGCAGACCCAGGGCACCCCAGGAGGGATTTAATTCCTCTGCAGGAGCCGGAGTTAGTGTCTGTGAAAGAGATCCGAGCTGCTCTGCTGCAGCCACGGATCAAACACACGACTAATAGTTTCAAAGCAGATGTTCTCCTGTGAAAATTGGAGAGTGCATATCCAAAAGAGCTCACACTTTTCTCTGAAGCTGATTCAATGGCTCATGTGTACTTGTTGTCTGTGCGTTTGACAAACAAACACCTTTAAGACGTTCCCTTGAATAAATGAGGTCAGATGGCTCAGTCTCTTAAAACATGCACTTAGTTGATCCCTTGTTTAGATGCAAAAAAGAAAAAAAGAAAGCTGTAAACTGATGTAGCGACTCCGGATTAGTGATGTTTCCCCCTCCTCAGGAACTACCACTAATGTCCACTGACCAACAACAACGGATACTAGAAGATGGGCGACTCTCAGGTATGAATATGCCTCATTTGACTCACCATTTCTCAAGCTGCACCTGGCATTGTAGTACATGCAGGCTTTAAAAAAGTGGTTCTGAAAGTTTTAGAGAATGTATCTCAAACATCACAATACATTTGTTTTAATTATGGAGCATCGACTGCAGACTTGATGAGGTATAGAACCGGCCCGCAGTCTGGCGGTTGTTTCAACTGACAGGTGAACTGATGTTTTAATCAGCTTTGTCCCAGAATGAGACACACAATTACTATTTACTGCAATTATTATTTATGATTTATTTTACTTTCCACTGTTCATTATCGACCCAAAACACTGCTTTAAAAAACAAGGAAACAAATATATTTTGCATAAATGAATTGGTCCAAATGAATTGGGCTAATTTGGAGTACACTGATTTTAATTTCAAGTGAACATATTTGAATCCAGAGTTGACGATTAGCCCCTGAACGTGTCCCGGTCTCCCGGTAGAGGGCAGCAGAGGGACGCCCACTCATCAGAGCGCGGAGCCGCGCTGGAGGAAAGTCTCTTCTCACTTCCCAGAGCCGCACTGAACAGATGTGACTGGAAACCAGTGTCAGTGAACTTAAACAGAGCTCATTACCGAATAACCTGAAACTCACATCCAAGTGTATGTCAGCCACGTGGGAGTGGTCCTGTCATCCTATCATCGCCTCACATCTTTACTTGTATCAATGCATCTCGATCAATTAATTGAATCCAAGTGTTTAGGTCACCGTGAACTTTGTGATATTTCCCAACACAATAGAAGATAAATAACATTGATTGATCGATCAGCCCTGCGTGAATCAATAAAGTCGACACACGCAGACTCCCCGAGGATGATGCTCTGGAGTATTTGACGAGATGGCTCGTAAAAACACACACATGGCTCCGAACCAACTGTACGGTCACAAAGTAAATCGTTAAGATGACGTATGGGCCACGGTGAGAGAGGAGGACGAGTTGCTGGGAAATGAGCTCAAATATGCGGCGCGCCGTCTGCTGCCACGCACGGAGTGTTTCAAAGTGTTTCACGCGGGGATGATGGAGGGGAAGTTTGTAAAGCCTCCTCTCTGTGTGGGGTGACATCAACCTGGAAGAGGAGAGAGAGAGAGAAAGAGAGAGAGAGAAAGAGAGAGAGAATTTGGGGGGAAACCTAAGTACAAATCGGTGTACCTCTCTCATTCTCGCAATACCAGGCGCAAGGCTATACCCGTCTGTGCCTCTGCTCTCTCAACTTCTTCTTCTTCATCTCCCCCTATCCCCCCCACTCACACACGCACACACACACACACACACACACACACACACACACACACACACACACACACACACACACACTGATTAGGCTACAACTCCTTCTGCAACTCTCACTTTTAGAAAAAAAAAAA
This sequence comes from Liparis tanakae, assembly GCA_036178185.1. Lineage (NCBI taxonomy): Eukaryota > Metazoa > Chordata > Actinopteri > Perciformes > Liparidae > Liparis > Liparis tanakae. Next base: position 5,223,698 of record CM070095.1, on the reverse strand, counting down.
TCCCTGGCAGCAGAGGGATGTTCCCTGGAAGGAGGTTACACCCCAGCTGAACATTTTCACCTTGGAAAGTTGAGGAGTCAGGAGGCTGATAACTTGTTCCCGGAGAGTTTGTGAATGGGCAGCGTTCTGAGGAGGGGAGACTTTCTTTTTTTACGCATCGAGCCTTGAGTGACGCACTCGTAAGATGTTTTAAAGAAGGGGGAAAAGTTTTTCTTTGCACAGTGTCACAGACAGATCCTCACTTTTCCTGACTCTTTTTTTCTTCTTCTTCTTCAATGGCAACGCAGCGATTCAAGGAGTTTGTGACTGATCGAGTCTCTTGAGAGAAACTTTGGTGAACTTCTGCAACACGCGATTGATTCCGGCTCCCATCACTTCTTCTTTTTCCCTTTTTCTTTACAATTCTACCACACAGTCGAACGACCTCTCTTAGCCCCTTTTTTCTTCTTCTTCTTCACGGATCAATACTTCTACAACGTTTACTTCCCACCCGCGGATTTTCAATTAACTTTTAACTTGGGTTTGGAAGTACTTTCAGTGGATATCATGCCGGAGAAGCGGGCTCCGCTCGGCCGGCTCTGGGCTCTGGTTTTGGCGCTGCTGCTGTGCGCCGCCTCGGTGACTGGATGCCCGCACAAGTGCAGCTGCTCCGGATCGCATGTGGACTGCCAGGGTCTCGGCTTGAAGACCGTGCCGAAAGGAATACCGAGGAACGCCGAGCGCCTGTAAGTGGGCTTTCATAAGAGTTTACGCACATCTCCTCGTCCGTCTGTCTGTCTGTCTGTCATCGGCTTTCTTACATGTATGTTCGCGTCCCCCGTGGCCTTGAGGTGCGCGTTCCTTCCTTGGCTTTTACGCGTGAACCCGAAAGAGCAGCGCTTGTGTGACACGAGAGCCCAGTGGCGCCTCCATGACAGATGAACGCGCGTCTGAAGGACTCAGATCAGAGGAGATGGAGCTCGAGCTTCAAACTTTTAAAAAACGCCATTCATTAGACAATTTAAACTTCAGCTTTGTTCACTAAATGAAAAAGCTGTGTGTTTTATTTACACATATCGAGTCATTTTCTTTCTGAAGAAGTGTGGCTTTGTATCCAAGTTCCACGTGAACCGTAATGGATTTAAACTCTGAACCTCACTCAGTGATCATGATAAGGCAAACAAATCAATTTTATTTCCAGTTTTATTTATTTATGGTTTCATTTTGCATGTCTTATCTATTAATTTCTATCAGTTTCTATCAGTTGATACCGATTATCATTCCTTGCCATGAATTAGAAAATGGGCTAAACATTCCTACAACTGTTTATACAGTTAATAAAGGTGTCATTTCACACTTTTAGAGGCATGTTAGCCTGATAAGGCTGATACATGGGAAAAAATAACCCATTATTTCTGGTATTGAGCTCCCACTATACTGATCCAAAACAAGGGGTTTAGCTTTTTGGGACTTGTTTCAAGTGCTGTGTCTCCTGGCTGAAGGAATACAAGAGTGCCATCCCTGTGGTTGTACACATACTAGATGCTGCACATGATACCGCCCTAAAGTTCACCAGTGACCCCAGTGAAAGGACAACAGTGCTGGAGCAGCTTTAGAGCGAGTAATGACGTTTTTAAACGGCTGAAAATGAAAGGTGAGAGCTCCTGAACGCTTGTTTTATAATCTCCAACACTCCTCTGCACTGAAGTCTTTTCATGTTCCTTAATTTGGCCGTGGATCGTCTTGCGGTTTGTGTGAAATCCTAAACGGTGACTTTTCTCTTGAAGAATTACTTTTTTCGTGTGTTTTTTCTTTCTTTCTTTTTTTTTTTTTTTGGGGGGGGGGGGGGGGTAAATCTGGTGACAGTTAGTTTGAAATGATATTCATTCCTGAGGCAGAGACGGGACCCCTGACAGCCGCCGCTGCCACCTCGGGCCTGATCTTGACACGTAGACACCCCCCGCAGCCACACACATGCATTCACAAACACACACACACACACACACACGTAGTGGCGTTAAGGTATGGAAGTGATTATGCACGATAACGGAGCAGCCAAAAGCCCCGCGGGGGATCAACAACAGGCCTCACCCTGAGACAACAAACACAATCAGAAGGCCGCACGGGGAAGCGCGGGGGGGGGGGGGGGGGGGGGGTCGTGTTGGACGAGGATCGTCTGATTAGCATACGTCGGTGCGTTCCCGACTCGTTGCGCCTGTTCGTCAGGAGATATGTTTGTGTATTTGCGTCGGCTCGTGCGATCGTGCGCGCGGGATGCGAGCGAGCGTGAACCACGAGGCCCACGCCGCTCCCTTCCCACAGGACGCCCGTGACCTCCCAGGACCTGTTGGCTTTTACACAGCAATCCCCCCAAGACATTTACACCCAAGGAAAATAAATAATTAGAGCGGGCTGGGTCGGGGAGGGGGGGGGATAAGGGGTCCCCCTGCCTCTCGCTAGGGTCCCTGGGGTGGAATATTTGGGGTAGCAGCCCCCCCCCCCCCCACACACACACACACACACCTCCCTCCCCTTTTGCTCCAGAAACTATGTGTTTATGTTTCCCTGATTTATCCAGGTCAGTGTTTCAGCTGTGACTTTGGCCAAGAGTTGCTCCTTCCTCGCCTCCCTCCTCCTCTCCCTCTCCGCACCGCCTTCATCTTTCTCTCTCTGTGTCAGATGTATCTGAGGGAGTCTGAGATGGGAAACATTAAAATGGATGAGATTTCAGTTCTAAAGGTTACGGCAGATGGAGAAACTTTTCAGGAAAGAGAGATAAGTGTTATTGCCGCGAGCGAGGGATTTGGGTTTGACAACCGGGACGAGGCCCACGGGGACAACAGATTCTGTAGAACACAAAAAAAGTGCCAAGTTTGTTAAGTTATGAGTAAAAATGCTCATTTGCGTCCAAGTGAGGAGCCGGCCATGCTCGAATATCTCCTTAACTCCACGGTAGTAACACTGAATATCAACATGATCATTGTTTTTGTCCCTGTTTCACCTTTTTATTTGATTAAAACGTCACTTATTTAATGTATTAGTATGTATAGCCAGAGGGAGAGACGTTGTTGTTTCATAACCTAAACTCATCATTTGGTTAGTTGTGAATGGAAAGTATTTTTTTGATGTCAATCATGACTGGAAAACAGGTCAAGACAACCACATTTTTATGTAGCTTTTAGAAAGTAAAACTTCATCTTTCCCTTTAAAAATCCCAACGGTGGTCCGCCCTACATTTATTTTTTACGATTTAGTTGTTCGGTCTCATGGTGAAGTATTGCTTTTCTTTATAGACGCACCGTTTTGCAGAAATGTTCAGTTACATAAGGATGAACTCAGAGAGAGGAGGGGCGGGGGGGGGGGGGTACCGTATTCTCCACCAATGGTAGTCTCACCACACCAGAGTACAAGACCACACGACATGTGGCGTTTGAGAAAAGGGACACGACTCTCTCGCCTTATCTCCAGTGGAAAATCTTTTTTCGGCTACTACTGCGCCGCTCGCTTTATCGCGCTCGCTCCGGCCACATGTCCCGAATAAAAAAAACCTCTCTCTAGAGTCGGCGGAGGTTACTGAAAACAAATGTAGAAAAGAACACAAGTTAAGTCGCTTGGAGATTATACGGGTATACTATAACAATGAAAAAAGTACACAATGGGGACTTTTACTTTGAAGGCACATGTTTAGAAAGGCCACATGAAAATAATGGTTATAAAACCACCAGTGTGGTCCTTTAGTGTTAGTCCCCACTTACACTCTCTCTTTATTACACTGAGTTCCTTTAAATCCGGTTCCATTTCCCGCACGGCGCTAAGTGAAGAAGTCAGAGCCAGAGTCCACCTGTCAAAACCACGTAATGAAGCTCTTTTAAAGCCCCCGTTTTCTCCACTATTGTAAACAGAGCATTTGGAAAGGTTAACGAGAAAAAAAACAGTGGTGGCCTCAACTGTTCACTTCACACACACACACACACACACACACACTCGCGGGCCGCCTCACAGATTACCTCGGGCCAGTCAATTCTGTAATGTCCTCCTTGGGAAGCCACTTGAGACCTCATTTGCATCTAATTTGAGTGGAGGGTTTCGGGGGAGGCTTAACAGGCTTAACGAGGCTGGGTAAAATGGATTGGAAAACACGGATGGCTTTTCTCTCCGGGGTCCAATTCACACCTGCCCAACACACACACACACACACACCTACACACACATACACACACACCCACACACACACGCCCTAGAGTGTTGATTTCTAGAGCTGCAAATTCCAAACTGTTGCCCCAAGTGCCGTGAAACGAGGGGTTCTTGATGGCTGTAAACTGTAAACTGTGATTGGTTGAGACATGTTTTAAGTGTTGTATGTATGATCACATGTGTTTCGGTGTGTCGAATGTGTACGTCGAGGTGCGTTTTTTTGACGTTGAGTGAGTTCACTGCTGGAAGCTGCCGGAGCCAACGAAACACTAACTAATTCTGATCTGAACGGCCTATTTTTCTTTTCCCTCTCTAACGGCACTTTGGCAAGTTTCTTTTATGAGAAACACCTTCTCTACTTTCTTTAACCTCGTCTGGCACAAGAGAAAGGTCTTTCTTTCTTTCTTTCTTTCCCTGCCCAGCTCTTCATCCTCACATTAGCTTTGTTTCTCTTTCCGACTTCTCTCGTACTTTCCCATCCCTCGGCGTTCCTCGGCGCTCCTTTGTGTTCTTATTCCCAACACACACACACCTACACACACACACCCACACTCACCGACACACACACAGACACACACACACACACACAGACACACATACAGTTTTCACAACTCCCATTTCCCAGCGTGCCAACCGACCACGGAGCGCACACTAAGATCCTGCCACTGTGTGTGTGTGTGTGTGTTTCTGTGCATAGAGTGGGCACACACACACACACACACACACACACACACACACACACACACACGCACACACACACACACACACACACACGTTCCAGCCTCTACTTCTGGCTCTTCTCACAGCTTGGTGTTGATTGGTCAATGGATGCTGTAGCCACCACACCCTCAGCTGTGAAATAGCATTCCAAGGTGGGACTGGGATTTTCTTTGAGTGTGTGTGTGTGTGTGTGTGTGTGTTTTTTGTTACTTTGGTGCTCACCTGTCCATCATCCCTTCTCCTGATTTCCATCCATCTGATTGGGTCAATCTGTTTCACTGGACAGTGGTGCTTCAACAACCCAGAAGTCCGATGACTCTCCGCTCGCCGGGCCGAGTTGGGTCTTTGCCAACTTTCGTGGAAACCAGGGAGCTAATTACCGACGTATTTTGTTGGTGCAGCATTTCTGTATATGTGCGCTGCTTTGAGGGCGGCCTAAGTCAGCACACATGCCTCGCCGGCTTGAATTAAAGCCATCGTTGAGCGAGGACTGTTCTTTACTGTTCGGTTACGCCGGTGATGTAATACATCTGAGGAGCAGCCGAGGGTTATTGCTCTAGCAGACGAGTCTAAACTAAGAAGCAAAAGCCACAATGAGCTTGCTGTTCTCAAACTGCCTCTTAATGTCACGCCTATCATCTGCGGCCATCCCGCGGTAACCATTTTGTGCCCTTCCAACTATGTTTGATTCAGTTACGGGATGCCAAATGGCACGAGTGAGGGCAACCAATATTTAGTCTGCAGTTCTAGGTCAGTGGGTGATAAGCTCCTCCCCAAGTCTCTCCAGCATGCGGGGGGGGGGGGGGGGGGAGTTGACCTTTTTTTTAATTATAAATAATGACATTCAGGATGCCAAAGAGGCAGCAGGCTGGCACGGACGTGGGCACTGCCCTTCTGGGGCAAAAACAGCAAGCTGGCAGTATTAAAACACTGTATACACACACACAGGTGCACACACACATGCAAACAAATGAATGCACACTTGCATTAATGTATGCATGATTGTGCTGCTCTTGCGGGGACACTCAGTGACATAGTGCATTCCTCGGCCCTTACCCCAACCTTCTGCACAGCGATGCCAAACCCCAAACCCAACCTTATTCTAAACCGATCCCTCAAAGGAAAAATACAGCGCGTTACAAGTCGAGTCCTAGTTTTGTGTCTTGCACCGGTTCCCCTCGCATGCTGAGATCTGGGGACTACAAGTCAGCTGACCCGACAGGTTGTAAAGAAGTCGACAGCGGACAATAGAATAGAATAGAATAGAAATAGAAATATACTTTATTAATCCCCAAGGGGAAATGTGTGGACACAGTAGTACCAATAAACTAAACACACAAGAATAAAATATAAATATAAGAAAGAAAGAAACAGTGACTGTGCATAAAGTATACAAAGTGAAATATAAAATACAAAATAATATATATATATATATATATATATATAATATATATACAATACAGTATATATATAAATATTTAATAATAATAATAATAATAATAATAATAATAATAATAATAATAATAATAATAATAATAATATTTAAATAAAATAAAATATAGACAGTGTGCAAAATACAATATTATCGAAACCATTTTATCCGGAGGATCACTTAAAATCCTTCCGTACTCAAAGTATGGTTTGTCAACGCAGGTCTCTTAACTGTGATGGATGTTCACCGCCAATAATTTGGGGCGATTACTTCACACTTTGCCGTCATTTTCTCTTCAAAGTTAGTTTTGCTAACCTGGGGGTGGCGTTGGAATCTCTCTGATCGTCTGACGGCTTGAGGTCTTGCCTTTTCTTTTGACTCGGAGTGTAATGTGATGTAATTACAGATAAGGATGATGATTTGATGGCCAAAACTACTAAAATAAGACCCAGGTTGTATGAAACTATAATTGTCTTTTTAACCCTCAAACCGCCCTTTGAAGTATAGAGCACCAGCCAAAAGAATATCGTCATCCTCAAGGTCGTTAAAAGGGGTCCTTCACAAAGATGGGGCGAGAACAAAGACACTGAAAGAGGTGCATTTATATTCCCAATGAAGACACACACACATTCATGGGAGGAGAATCGGGGAAGAGGAATGTACGTCTTCAGCCAGGCACACACTTACACACAAACACACACGTCGCACACACTCATCATGAGGCAACAGGCTCACACGCAGTGCGCTTTACACGCTTTCACCGGATTAAATCGGTTATAGTAGGAAACTGTGACACATATCACAAGAGAGAGAGAAATAGAAACACACAGAGAAACAACCCAACGTCACAAATGACCCCCTGAGCTTTTCAGCTGAAGCAGAAGTCCTCAGACCGGAAGGCTTCAGAGTGTGCATGTGTGTGTGTGTGTGTGTGTGTGTGTGTGTGTGAGAATGAGTGTGTGCTATGCGCTTGGAGTCATTTGATGTTAACAAGCTACGCCACTGTTTTGTTAGGCCACCGTCACCAAAGCAACACGTTATAACCTTCTGCAGGGACTTTCTTCTCTGCTCGGTGGGTGTTTCTGTGTGCACCCCTTCACTTCACATGTGTGTGTGTGTGCGTGTGCATGTTTATTTGTGTGCATGAAGTAAGTGTGTACACTATGAGAGTGTGACTTGCGCCACACTTTTCTCTTTTCGCTCCGATCTTGATCCAAGCCCAAAGTGACGGACCTGTTTATGTTACATCTGGAAGCTGATGGAAAAGCTGGTCGCTGCACTTTGCATGTGTGCGTTTCTCTCTCTCTCTCTTCTCTCTCTCTCTCTCTCTTCGCGTCTATCGTTCCCTTTCTTTCGTTCCCTTTCTTTCGTTCAACCTCTCGCATTCCCTTTAAGCTCCGTCCTTATTTTTGTCTTTCTGACCCTGGCCTCCGTTGAGGAAGCATCGGTCCTTGTTCTCATCAAGTGCCCTCTCAGCGGCCAAGGTACCCCCCCCCCCTTACAGTACAACAGTAGTAAATCTAGACAAAAGGCAACGCAGCCCAATAAACTCCGGCAGAGAAAGAGAGCTCACCAAATACAGAGCGGGGTTTATAGCCCTCTGGGCTCGTGACTCCGGAGAAAAGGACGCTCGCATGGCGACTCCCTAATGTGGTCGAGCCCGCGCGGTCAACAGTGACACCAAGCATGTTTCTTTTTTTTCCGATGACAAGGCATCAAGACCGGGAGAGGGAGAGAAGCTCAGTGTGACAGACAGCAATACAAAGAACTGGAGGATGACATGAAAAAGGGGGAGACGCGGAAGGCACGACTCGATGCAACACCCCGATCATCAGCGAGTCATTAAAAAGGACGGAGACGGACAGGAGGAGTGATGGAGGAGTGATGGAGGAGTGATGGAGGAGTGATGGAGGAGTGATGGAGGAGTGATAGAGGAGTTCAGACGAGACGGAGGGAGTTGTGTTGCGCATCATTCCGACTGGATTCCCCTTTATGGAATGAAATGAGTCTCCTTCCGTCTGCTGAAGGGAAAGTTTTCAACTGAGTAACGGCTCCATTATCATTAGTATGTCAGCTGATCTTCCTCTCTCTCTCTCTCTTTCTCTTTCTCTCTCTCTCTCTTCTTTAGAGGAAAGAATTTCAGCCGCATTTTGTTTACTTTCTCCGTCATCATTCTTGACCTGGCAAATATCGAGAATGAGCAATGTAGCTTATTTATACAAACAGAATAAAGAAAAAAAACAATTGCGACAAATATGTGGTGAGGAACTCTGGCCGGGAAAAAAAAAAAGTTTAAATGTCAAGTGTCAGAATGCGTCCGAGAAGCTCGCCTTGCCTACACGAGAAACAATGCCCAGCAGTGGGATCAGTGTGGACGCGTCACACCAGGGAAACCTTTGTCTTTGCCGATGCTCAGCTTGTGATTTCCACTGTGGCTGAATTCGATGGCCGCCTGTGACGTTGCTACGACGACTTGTGCTAGGCTGCCAGGTTTGAGTCATTCGGTCGCTTTTTTAATTTAAAATCATATACTTACTGGTAATGTTGACTTGGATGTTATTATTCATCGTGTGTACAACCGCACAGCGGAGGGTTGAAGTGAAGGCTGTGACGGTTTTAAAAGGCAGTGCCACGGGCGAGTTTGAGAAAAGTATTATGTATTCATGTTCGGATGGAAAACTTCATGTTAATGGATACTGAGTCAACGTAATATCGACGTGAGCCTTTAATTGACCTGCCATGTGTGTGTGTGTGTGTGTGTGTGTGTGTGTGTTCTTATAAGGTCATGGTGTCCTCAAAGGTAGGTCTTGAATGAGTTTGTCTGTATCGGTTGCTCAGAAGCCTTCAGCGGTGTGTGTTGTGTATGATGTGAATGCCCAAAACCTCCAAGTGGTGATTGCCGTGCATCCCGGAGGGTTCACCTCCCCTTAGTGTCACCGTGACAGAGAGTCGTCACGGCAGTAAACGCTCCCACGGGAGACCACATTTTCCACATAACCGCCAAATGTTCCCAAACTTGTAGATTCCGGTAAACTCCAGTCGACGATACATGGTTTGCAAACGGAGACAAGGACCGAATGCTTTCCACGGTTACGTCTTTTACTTTTATAATTAATGTTTTTATAATGGAGAACTTGTTCTACTTGACCCAGTCTGCTCCTTCTCAAATACACATGTTTTTCATAAGTCTCATACTGAAACATGTTAACTATATTCATTTAGAATGGATTATTTATTTTATGAGTGGACGGGTCATTTAAAATGGATGAAAGAAAAAAGGTTCCTATCGATACAATATATATATATATATATATATATATATATATATATATATTATTGTATATATATTATAATTTATATATATATTCTTTTGAACTACTGTGAACTACTGTCTGTTCCTGTTGGGCGGACTATGTTTATAATTATACTCTTATGGGAAATTAATCCTTCACTTTGTTTCCTTCCTAGCAGACCATGCAATTAATTAAAGTAGTCTACACTGTTGTAAACCTAGTGTCCTTATCGGTGTACAGGTTCAATGTTGACACTACTTTTGGTCTCGCTCTTGTTTACGGTATCTCATCTCTAACCTTTGATGGAATCGGTTTAGCTTGCTTGATTTGCACCTACATGCAAAGTGAGAGCAGAATAGTTACTTTAATTTCATTTAATCAAAGCCATTATCGTTTTCTTTACTGCTCCGTGTGATGTTTTCGTTACGCTCTGACTGGTTTTGGCGTCTGACCTTTATCCTCCTTCAATGAAGCGAGGTTACAATTAGCGATTACATCCAAAAAGGCTCGGCAGGTGTTGCCAAATGTCATATCGCTGCATTTCAAGTGGATGGATTGCGGCTGCAATGACGGGTAATCTCGAAGCAGCTTGACGCCTGCCCTGTGCTGCTGGTGGCGTGCACGCCGTAGAGATCAGAGGGAAAGGAAGAAGGCAATTAGCGTTCCTTTTTTGCGTAACTGTTTAGATTTCTGGAGAGAAATTGGGCATACCTATCTTCAAGAGAGGAAGGAGGAAATAGAACAAGAAAGGAGGAATGGGAAAGTGAAGCGGTGCGAGAGCCTCGTGGAAAATAACAGGAGATTAGCGACAGGAAGCGAGCGCGTTCGGAAACGAAGGAACAACAAAGGATGAAAGGGAAAGGATGGAGTGATGGAGAGATAAGGGCCCGAGAGAGAGAGAGAGACAAAGTGGAAACGAGGAAACGTGCCGGTGTCGGCAGACGGTTAGACGGCGACGGGGAGCGCCGAGAGGGAAATGTTCGCAGCAGTTAATGGTGACTCCTCGGCGTGGTCCCAGAGAGAGAGAGAGAGAGAGAGACAGAGAGAGAGAGAGAGAGAGAGGTCAAAGGTCAAAAAAACAGAAAACACAACGCATTGAAATAGGCAGAGCACAGCGGACCGGACAGAAACCAGACGTTTGACACATTTCAACTGGCGTCTTCACTTCATATTTCATGGTTTACCTCAGAGGCGGGTCGGTCCAACTCTTCATCCCACTCTGGGGAGTCTTCGTCACGTGATCTGTCATTCGCTTAAGATTCCTTTCTCATAGTTGTTTCTCAGTCTCTGGGGTTGAAGCCACTAATAAAGCGGTGCCGTAAGTGAATCAGGCCTCCACACACCAGACGTGTGTGAGTGTGTGTGTGTGTGTCTGTGTGTCTACCATTATCATGGCCCAAAGGAGCCAGACTGTAAGGTTCACTGGTTTCACTGGTCTGGGGTGAGATGTGGTGGGGAGCTGCCTTTTGTGACTGGGCTGTATGGAACATAAATACCTGCTGTTTGTATTCTGGTATTATCACGTTGTCGTAAACACACACACACACACTCACACACACACACACCCCCCCCCCACACACACACACACACACACACACCTCTGCCTGTAATGGAAACAAACAGCGGTTCAAGCCTTTGTGCTAAAGCCTCTTGTTAGCTGTCTGACTGCCAGCTGGTCAGTTAAATCTAAAGCTGGGCTTTACTGCCGGGCGGGGGTGGACTTCCATACTTCAGCGGACCAGGTGCATAAAAATGGCCGCCTCACTAGCTCGTAGTCATCCGGATCCCATGTAGCCATTTTTATTGGCTGAAGGCAAAAATGTAATCCACGGCAGAATGGCGTTGTTTTGAGGTATAACGGCAGCCCGCTGCGTCTCGGCTCTAAACGGACAACTTTTCCCCAATTCCTTCGTGAAGCAAAGACCGTGATTTATCAGATTACAGAAATTACCACAACACTGGATGTACTAACTCCTATGTTAGGGCTTATTCAAGCTCAGCGCCTCAGCTGCTCTTTCATTACCGCTGATTGCCGTCGGTTGCTTGATTTTCCGCGTCGCCATCGTGGGCTCGCTCACCAGGCTCGTGGCTACGCATCCAAACATAATCAAGCAGGTGTTCAGCTCAGCCATGATGACCTGGTTAATCTGCCAACCTCTCGGGATTTTAATATTTCTTAATTACGCTTATGTGTTTGCGTGTGTGCTAAGTAGAGAGAATTAGTTCACCTGTCAGAATTCTGAAACTCCACGGATCGATGGTAACTGCTCCCTCTTCGTCTTGTTTATGCATATCCATTAATGACGAATAGAGAGGTGAGCCCACCCGGTTTACTCCGATGCAAGTTTTCAGAAATAATAGAATAATAGAATAGAAATATACTTTATTAATCCCCAGGGGGAAATGTGTTGACACAGTAGCACCAATAAACTAAACACAATAAAATATAAATATAAGAAAAAAAGAAAGTGACTGTGCATAAAGTATACAAAGTGAAATATAAAATACAAAATAAAATAAAATAAAAATATATATGTATACATATATATATATATATATATATATATATATATATATATATATATATATATATATATATACAACATATATGTAAATACAGCAATGTAAAATTAAATTTAAAAAAATATATATATCTAGACAGTGTGCAAAATGTGCAGATCAACACAAATAATGATCCACAACCTTTTACATGGGCACAATGGCAGCAGCGAGTGTTGTACGATCCACCTGGACCTGGATCCCCTCTGTGTGTTTGACCAGGACCGAGATGGAGATAAGGATGGAGAGATTAGGGCAAAAGGCGGAGGTAAACAACAAAAAAAACGAGTGGGAAAATGTAGCCGACTGTAAAAGAGGGAGCGATTGAGATAAAAGAGGAGAGATACGGGGGAGGCAGGAGGGAGGCAAAGAAAAAGTGTTTAGTCGACTGTGAAAGATAAGACGTGAGAGATTTAAAGAGGGGGTGATATTATAAACGGGGGAGATTAGAGAGAAAAAAAAAAAAAAAGTGGAGGGTAAGTCTGACTGTGGAGGACTGAGCGGGTACCATCGAAGAGCGGGGACTATGGGGAAGGGACCGATGGAGAGGGGAAGAAAGAAAACAAGTGGAAGAAAGTGAAATGATGAAGGCCGATGGCAGAGGGGTAAAACAGGGAGGAGAACTTTGATAGATGTGGAACAGAAGCATTGGGATCGGACGCGGCCCCACAGTCACCCACAGTCACCCACAGTCACCCACAGTCACCCAGGGACACACACACACACACGCACACACACACACACACACACACACACACAGTTTCTCTCATTGTGGAAGCAGCTCGGCCCGCTAGTTGAAAATGACAAATCAATGCTGTATTGAATTGTTTCACCACTTCCACAAAGGCTAATTAAGCTGCTTGGCTTTTCCAAGGAACTGGCAACTACACACACACACACACACACACACACACACACACACACACACACACACACACACACACACACTGAGAGCCTGAGACAATCGAGTTGAGGAAGTGTCTCTCTGTCCAGAGCTCAGTATCATCATCAGTGTCCTCTACTTCCAAATGCTTAGACCACTTGATGATGATGATGATGATGATGATGATGATGATGATGATGATGATGATTCCTCTATGATTACAAAGAATGCAACATTACAATAACGACAATATCCTCTTTGTCAGTTTATTGACACATTGCAAAACTATTTTTACAAAACGTGGGACCTGACAGGTAGTGTGACTCGTCGGGGGCATGTCCCTCTCTCACACACTCTCCCCCTTCCTCTCTCTCTCCACAGCAGCTCAACACATGGGAGAACGACTCCGAACATGTTAGAGAGCAGGTACACACATAGAAAACATGGGGCAACGATAACAAAAAATGTGGCACGATTACAAAAATAAGTCTATTTTAAGTCCTTTCAGCTCTTTTTTAGTCTCCACCAACCCGTGCAGGACAGATCCGTCTCCACTAGGATCACCAGCTATTAAAAAACACATGTCTGTCTGTCTATCAATGTTTCACTGGGCAGTTTGGGCTGAAAACTTCTCTCGTCCCAAGAATCCTCAATTCTTGACCGGGAGCTTATTCGTCTCTTTTTTTAATTTTTTTATTAGCCTTTATTTTAACCAGGTCGGTCCCATTGAGATACAATGACCTCTTTTTCAAGGGAAGCCTGGCCAAGACAGCAGCATAGAACAATTGCAACAGTCACAAGACACAACAGAAAACACATAACACAAATACAATACATTAAAAAAGATAAGGCAACAGGACTAAAGCTCCGGATTTACACCAAACAAGAACAAGTGCGTTATGAAGCCACTCCAATTTCTCTCACACGAGTCTTAAAAGTTTCAAAGTTGATGAGCTCCTTTAACTTTAGACTTAGTCCTCCATCAGATGAGACCTGACAGGTAGTGTGACCCCAAGATCTTTCCAGGACCCGAGCTGGACTCCTGGACCCCATTTTTAAGCGTTGGCTTTGACCCGGACCGCAGCATCCCTCCTCCCCGCGTCGGGCCGGGGGCATGGCTCTTATTAGCGGTCCTTGCCATGGCAACTCGGAGTCGCCTTTTGAAACCTAATATGGTCTTAAATCAGATTTATAAATGTTTAGGTGTATTATGAAAAACACACATGGCAAAACCAGACTCTGTTTATGTGTACGTGTGAGTGTGTGCGTCTGTGAGCGAGTAAAGCTTACAAAGCGAGGGAAAGAGAGTCGTGTGTATGTGTATGTGTATGTGTGTGTGTGTGTGAAATTGGAGAGAAAATTGTGTGTGTTGTTTGTCTGCACTCGCGTGTGTTTTTTTTTCTTCCCTTGCCCTAATTCCTCCAGTACGACAGCGTTTCAATAAACAGCAAACCCGTATAAAGGGAACCAGTCTACACACACACACTCAGGCAGTCAGTTCACATTGCAGTGTGCATACGTTGTGCAGCGTACTTAAAACAGATTGAATGACAGCCAGGAAACACGATAAGCTTTTAAACTCTGATGATGGAAAGAGAAAATAATTTCATCCCACTTCTCCCTCTCTCTTTTTTTTCTTCTTCTTCTTCTTCTTCTTCTTCTTCTTCTTCTTCTTCTTCTTCTTCTTCTTCTTCTTCTTCTTCTTCTTCTTCTTCTTCTTCTTCTTCTTCTTCTTCTTCTTCTTCTTCTTCTTCTTCTTCTTCTTCTTCTTCTTCTTCTTCTTCTTCTTCTTCTTCTTTGCTGGAAAACGTCTGAAGAAGTCAGAGCGGCGGCGGCAGCGCTAAAGTGTGTGTGTGGAGAAAGTGTGAGTGTGTGCGCGGAAGTCTCCTGGTGCCGGTCCGGTAGGAGTGTTTGTGTGCTTTGGTTTGTGTTTATTTGTGTGTTGTGTGTGTGTGTGTGTGTGTGTGGGCTCATACGCTGTGGGCCGTTCTCACGCTCGGTCCCACGGACACATTCGCTAATCGGACCGAGGGAGAACACACACAGACACACACCAACACACACAGACACACACACACACACACACAGACACACACACACACACGCACACACGCTCAGTCGTTCCTCACTGACGTTCATTTGCTCTTCATTATAAAAATCCGACGTGACGTATTAAGTTCAGACTGTTTATGAAACCCTCTGTCATTCCCGATCATGTTTGTGACCCGTGTTTGTCTCTCTGCAGGGATCTGAACAGAAACAACATCACCAGAGTCACCAAAGTGGACTTCTCTGGCCTCAAGAACCTCAGGATCCTGTAAGTCTGCCTCCGTCTGTGTTCCTGCTCGCTGCCGCCCAGCCGACTGTTGTCGCGCCAGGTTGTTCAAATTACATTCAGCGTTTCTCTCTTTCTTTATTTTGTTTATTTGTGACTGGGTTCACGTCCAATGATTACAGGCCTCGTGCAAAAAAAAAATTGTGTATCCTCGACTTCTCTTTGATTGTTTGAGGGAGTTGGAGAGCATCCCGAGAACAAGGACATTTGCCAATGTGACAAATTCTCTGAAATCCGGAGAAAATCTCTTGGTTTGATTTTGTTTTTCTCACTTTTAACTTTTAACTTTTGACTTTTTAACTTTTAACGAGGTCCTTCACCACACTGAACGTGTCGGGCTGCTGTGGGATTAAAGACACGTCGGTAATCTTTGATCAAATAACCGTAGCGCTGAGAGGAACGTGCTTTTTGCTCAATATTGGACGGCTTCAAAGAGCTTGGCGCTCCAGTCTTTCATCCCCCGCGGCGTGACGAGAAGACGTCGGGGAATACGGAGCGCGTGACGTTGCGTCTCATCGCCAACAGCGAGTGGTGCTTTCTTTTAACCATGTAGACTAGACTAGAGGACGCTTCTCCCCTCAGTCACACCTCAACACACAGAAAATGTTCCTATGAGATGCTATCAAACGACCCATTTAGTCATTTAAATATGATGTTTTTTTTATGTTTATTCTACCGGGTATCCCGCAGGTATATTATGGACTCTTTCTTTTTCCTCATTGTGACTCTGCATTTGTTTCTTTACAAGGAATCCCATTAACACAAAAAGAGAAACTGCCATGCTGGAGCAATTAAGCAAGTGCTATATTTACCTCATAGGCCTCTATATGGCTATAGGGGGAACACTTCTCTATAAAATAAAGTTTCCCAGCCTAATTAGGGATTTCAGAGCAGCGGAGAATGCACGTGTCTTATCCGAGGGGTTGAATTGCCTAATTACTGCATATTTATGGGGGTTAAATAATATAGTAATCATGAGCTGACATGCCGACGCCCATTTGTCGAACAAGCAACAATATGTTAAAACCGGTGCAGATATGATGGTATGCAGACATCGAAACTGCTGGAACAAATGTTGCATTATTGCAATTGTTTGCAAGAAAGTGTGAGTCGTGTTTCATACGAGACGGTGAGAGAAGTCAGAATTCCTCCCATGTCTGAACAATAGTTCGGGAATGCTGCATATTTTAAGTTGTGCAATCCAGAGATACCAGAACGCCTTTGGAAATCAGAAATCAGCAGCAGACATTTGGCGTTCTCTATAGATGCACATAGGCGATTTGTATAATACAATTACACCACAAGAAATGACAAAAGAAATGCAACAAAAGAACAAAAGAAATGACATTAATACTTTATATTTCCACAATGTATGTTGAACATTTCGGTTCTTGTTTCTCTTCTGCGTACTGGCCACAAAGAGCTGAACTAACATCATGTGTCATAACTGGGAATTCCAACCATTGTGATATACGCTCTGTTCAGAAAAGTTGTTTATTTTGTCGTTGTGACCTCAAAAAGAGAGTAAAACCGCCGAGTCTGCCCGGCGACTGGGCTGCTGCACAGCGAAACCGCTTCCAAAGGCAATTTATCGACGACAGACTTAACGTGCAGCTGTCAGTAAACATCTCAAATGGACATCTTTTTTCTCAAGTATCCTTGATGCACCCGGAAAATAAACCCCATGACCTCGCTGACGATCCGACTCGTCATATTCAAACGTCTGGATGCCACAGGAGTGTGACTCCTCGTCTCCTCGTCTCCTCTCAGCTGTCCTAATTGACTTCAAGGGCGCTCTCTTCTGCCTCAAGGGGCTCAAATATGTGTCTGTGCGTGTGTGTGTGTGTGTGTGTGTGTGTGTGTGTGTGTGTGTCTGTGTGTGTGTGTGTGTTTTTGTGTCTAAGGCCTATAATAACTATAATCACCGTTTGCTGCATGCAGCTTCCCTCCTCACTCTGTTTAACCAGACCGGTAGATATAAATACACTCGGAGCACAAGCTACGCTGAGGAGTGGAAATAAGTTTATGCTTGTGTGTGTTTGCATTTGTTTAACTCTCTCCATACTTGTGAGGACTGATGATTTTCTTTTACTTTTCAGGTTTTTTCTGTGTGTGTGTGTTTGAGAAAAATACAGAAAGCGAGTCCTTTTTGAGTGTATATCCTGTGCACTTGAAACGGACCATTGGAAAGAGGCTGTGTGTGTGTGTCCGTGTGTGTGTGTGTGTGTGTGTGTGCATGTGTGTGTGTGTGTGTGTGTGTGCCAGCAGCTTGTTTCATGTGGCTGGTGATAAACTGCTGTGACATTTCCCTTCTGTAAATCTCCTTAAAGAAATGGAAAAGAGATGGCTTGGGAAAGGGAAGATAGTCTGAGAAAGTACACACACACACACACACACACACACACACACACACACACACACACACATTGTTGTACATGATATCAAGGGATGAAGAAAAGCCTATGTGATCACACTAAGTAGCCTTTCCCCTTATCTGAAGGTATTACTGTTACTTACCAGACCTCTATATCTCCCTTTCTCTCTCTCTCACACACACACTCACACTCACGCACACACACCACACACACACACACACACACGCACACACACTCACTTCATGCCGAGTTCTGGGCGTCCTGGTCACTTACATGCATCCCATGGGAAACGTTTGCATGTAGTTACACACTTCTAGTATTTTTCCCAG
This sequence comes from Liparis tanakae, assembly GCA_036178185.1. Classification (NCBI taxonomy): domain Eukaryota; kingdom Metazoa; phylum Chordata; class Actinopteri; order Perciformes; family Liparidae; genus Liparis; species Liparis tanakae. Next base: position 5,205,599 of record CM070095.1, on the reverse strand, counting down.
GGAAGGATAACAGCTGCAGACAAAGTATTTCTCAATGTCTGTGCTTATATATACACAAGCAAGTCATTATTGATAATTAGTCTTGTGCAAATACTTGACTTCCATTACAAATAATCTCCCAAACTACACGTCAGTCTATCGGGTGTAAGTTGTGCTGCTAGATGATCTTGTTGTACACTCGCACCTCGACAACCTCAGAGCTCTAGGAAAATAAAAAATGCAATAAAATCAAGTGGACTTGTGTGGCGCTACTTAAAATCTTAACATTTAGTATCTCCAATAAAACACTCCAATCCGACTCTCTGCTGTAACGGCTTACGCCTTTAAAAAAAAAAGGCGTAAACCAACCCGGCAGTCTGGGTGCTCTTTAATCCGAGCGGTCGGACCGTAATCACAGGCGCGGCTCGCCTCGGCCTCCGTGCGGCGTGCGCAACACTTAGCGTAATATCGTTGGCAGCCTCCGCTCGGCGAGATTTCTTCCAGACCGTGGCCAAATTGAGTAATTCCAAACAAATTTAGACGTAGGTGAAATCTCCAGCTCGATATTGAACGTTTGGCCGCGTCTGACGCCAGTGTGGTTTCACCCCGTTGTGCGTAAACAACAAGTGGAGTTAATATCCCCTCAAGTATTTCCTTATTTCCTTCCTACGCCAAGCGCTCCTCGCCACGAGGGAGCGTGACATCATCGCGCGATTTTTAATGGTAGCCAAGACGCTCTAATACGGTTGAACGACAGTGTTATTACACACACCGGGGCCTCGCACACGTGAAACCAATACATGTTTTCTCCTCTTCCTCCCTCTTCCTCCGTCTCGATGACGAAGGCTACAGACGGACCGATATAAAAACAATACTTCATCGACTGCCTTTACATTACATGACATGACACGTCATTTAGCAGACGCTTTTATCCAAAGCGGCTTACAATAAGTGCATTTCAACCTAGAGTACAAACTAAGAACTACAAGAATACAGAAAGTAACATTTCCTCAACATAGTCAAACTACAATTACAAACGTCTTTCAATAAATCAGCATGATTGATCCCTAATTTGGACAAATCATCTCTCCGAGGTACTCGGTTACGTCTCGATTCAGCTTACAACCCCGAGTTTACGAGATCGGCTTTTTTTTAAATCAGAGGAAATGTAGCGAGACCAGAATAACCGTGTGGGATTAAAACTGTTGTGTGTGCTTAATCCCAGCGCTTTACGCGGTACCTACGTGTACTTTTTGTGTGTTTACATGCACACTTGACATGAGGTGTGTGTATGCATCGTCTATACATGTGTTTTTGTGTGCGGTTGCCTCCGTTAGCTCTGCTGCCCTCGGTACTTTTCTGTAGCGTACGTTGCAGAGTTCCTGTGTGTGAACCGGTTTGTGAACTCATTTATCACTTAATATTTCGTGATTTAAAATAAATAAATATATGATGCGGAGAACACGCAATATCCCCCCCCCAATGATGCACGCATGCACACATTGTAAAGTATTTTCTCCATGTGCATTTCCATAAATACATGTTTGAGTGACTGAGTCTGTTATCTTTCTGCCAAGTGCATGCTTCTGTCCAACAACGTGTGTGTGTGTGTGTGTGTGTGTGTGTGTGTGTGTGTGTGTGTGCGTGTGTTTGTGTGTGTTTGTCTGGGTGTGTCTGTGTGGAAAGAGCCGGTATGACAGACTGCTGATTAATGGTGGTAATATAGCTGCATATCTGTCTAAACATTTTCTTTGAAATAATATTTAAAAGAAGGATCACGCCAAAACAATTCAGGTCCACATGGCCGGCCAGATATGGTCTCTTTTGATACGGCTTCACAAGTCCTCCTTTTATATCGCTCTCACTTCATCTCTTTCATTCTGAGTCTCTCTCTCTCTCTCTTTCTGCATCATCCTTTCTCTCTCTTTCTATTTCTCTAATTTTCTGCATCCTTTTCTCTCTTTCTCTCTCTTTCTGCATCCTCCTTTCTCTCTTTCTTTCTATTTCTCTAACTTTCTGCATCATTTTCTCTCTTTCTGCATCCTCATTTCTCTTTCTTTCTATTTCTCTAACTTTCTGCATCATTTTCTCTCTTTCTGCATCCTCATTTCTCTTTCTTTCTATTTCTCTAACTTTCTGCATCATTTTCTCTCTTTCTGCATCCTCCTTTCTCTCTTTCTTTCTATTTCTCTAACTTTCTGCATCCTCCTTTCTCTCCTTCCTTCTTGCTTCTTCCCTCTTATACCCCTCCGTCTCTCACATCAGCCTCTTCTTCCTCTCTCACTTTTTCTATTTCTCTAACTTCCTGCATCCCTTTCTCTCTCCCGCGTTCTGCACCCTTTCCTCTCTCTGCATCCTCTTTTCTCTCTTTCTTCCTATTTCTCTAACTTTCTGCATCCTCCTTTCTCTCCTTCCCTCTTGCTTCTTCCCTCTTCTCTCCCGATGTCTCTCACATCAGCCTATTTTCCCCCTCCTCACCCTCTCTCGCTCCCTCCCTCCCCCCCTCTCTCCCTCTCTCTCTCTCTCAGGAGATGTCACTCTTAACATCCTGAGACAGAGGATATAAACATGCATAGCTGCAGAGATGTTCTCTCTCTCTCCTTTACTCGTCCCATCTGGAAGACCTTAGATCTCTCTGAAAACATTGACAGCACACTCGGAGCAGGACAGAGAGAGAGAGAGAGAGAGAGAGAGAGAGAGAAAAGAAGAAGAAGAGTAACCTACACCGCGTTGGGAAGCACTGGAGAGACGGACGCGAAACGGAGAAGATATCGAGTGCGGGGTGGAAGAGGGAGGGGTCGTTAATTGTTTGTTTTGGCTCACTAGATCGGGACATTTGTGAAATGCTGCGTGTCTTAAACTTCTCAAACGCTCGCCCTGTGCCAAATTAATTTGTTGAGCGCACTGATTCGCTGTTTATACAAGCGATTTTTTTAAGTGCAAATGTCTCTCTCAGTGTTTGAAATGTCCTTATTTCGTTCTGGCGAGCAGCTGGTGTTTCGTACTGTCCAGAAAAATGAGATTCATCTCGTGTTTGACCCTCGGGGTCGGCCGGGATAGCTGGCCGCCGATGGATGTGGACGGACTGCACACTCATCCCCGTTTATTACGTCATGTGACGGACCGTCATTAAAAGTTTCCCTCCCTCGTCTTGACTGTTATTCTTGGAAGCTTTCGTTTGAATTACACAAGTAACTTCAACTGCTGTTGTTTCTCTCCGTGTCTTCATGTCCCTGTAGTCATCTGGAGGACAATCAGATCAGTGTTGTGGAGAGAGGAGCCTTCCAGGACCTGCGCCTGCTGGAGCGACTGTGAGTACACCACTAACTACACACTGCTAAGGGCTCTGCGTAAGAGAGGGGGAGAAAAAAGAGGCTAAACAGCTGATGCACACTGAGGGTAATTTAGGCTCGTAAAAACATAAAACACCGGGCTACGAAAAAAGCACAAAAATAAACATCCCAAAAATATGCAAACATGCACACCGGCAACCACGACTTCACACACGTGTAAATATTTGACTTGGTACTGCAGATTTTCCATTTCCCCCAAAACATACACACACCTTTTGACTCACTGTCAATTTCATAGAGCGCACACACACACACACACACACACACACACACACACACACACACACACACACACACACACACACACATATACACCGAAAGTCACACAAAGAGAGTGTCTGGATGATACCCAAGTCCATCCACTTCACACACAACCTCAGAATCTCTCATAGATATTGCCTTGTTCAGTGTGTGTGTGTGTGTGTCCGTCAGCTCACACCAAGGCTCGAGTCAACAGAATCAATGTGTCAGTGCACAACACAACACCCCCCCCCACACACACACACACACACACACACACACACCTGCATGTTCATGACTGTGCTGTTGGGATGACAGACAGACAGCTCTCAAGGACCGTCCTCATGATGCCAGAGGAGCACACTGCTCATTATCAGACCGTAACTTCTAAAATTCTACTTTATATACAGTATATATATATATATTTATTAAAGGTGTTCATCAGGATATGTAACAAGTATTTATACAGTGGGGAAAAAAAGTATTTAGTCAGCCACCAATTGTGCAAGTTCTCCCACTTAAAAAGATGAGAGAGGCCTGTAATTTTCATCATAGCTAGACCTCAACTATGAGAGACAATATGAGGGGAGAAAATCCAGAAAATCACTTTGTCTGATTTTTAAAGAATTCATTGGTAAATTCCTGACAAATCAGACAAAGTGATTTTCTGGATTTATTTTTTCTCATTTTTCTCATTGTCTTCCCACTTTGTGCTTCCACACTATCACGATCATAGAAACTTGAAGTCATAACAAAAAAAAAGTAATGGAGGCTAAATAGATTTAAAGATTGTGTCTGCCACGAAGAGGAGAGTTTATATTTGAAAAGAGCCCAGATGGATGGAAGACGTTTGTTCGGTTGAGTGGCAGCAGCATGTGTATCTGGTCCCTTAATGGAGATCACACAGCAAGGCGTGAGGTAACGGGCCGCTTTAATGTTTAAACGGCTCTTTAATGCGGTGTGTCGGGAAGGGTCAGAGGTCAGGGGTGAGGGGGTGAGGGGGTGAGGAGGTGAGGGGGTAGGAGGTAGGGGGTAGGAGGCAACATAGCTGAGTGTCAAAACTCACACAGGAGATGGCATCCAAGGCGGTGTGAACCTGAAGGTGTTCATAGGGAACGTTGTTATTGATAAGTAAGTAAGTGGAGTGTACGGATGACTAATCAAATATACAAATATAAATAATATAAATGTAAAGTTAGTCGTCTTAAACGGTAATAATAATCAGTGTCCTGAATGTAATGTTGTTCTCGGACGAAAGGCTTTTTAAAACGCTGAGTTCACAGGCTCTCTGATGTTCTGGCCGTCGGGGTGAAGGTTTAGGGGTGAGAGGTCGTGGTGCTGAGTCTGTGTGATTTACGGCGTCGCAATGTGAAAAACATGGAGCTTAAGTCGTCATCTCCTTGGGGGAGTACATCCATGCATGTCCACACATTGATTATACACTCAAAACCGGTGCCAATGCGGTTCTGATACGAACGGTGCCGACCGGACCGGAACACAACGCACATTCCGGTGTTTCCTTTTGGTGCCTGAGCCGAGTGAAATTGAAAAAATATATATATTTTGAACTTCTCTAGTGACTCCGCCCTGTCAGCAGGTTACGATGGCCTAAGATTTAGATTTCAAAGGAAGGCATGCGCCGTGTCAGACTGTGTGAGCCGTGCCGTTGATTGCAAGTTTTGCATTCATAAAGTAGGCCAACAAATAATAAAATGTTATTAGGGAGGAGTGTGTTAAAGGAGTGTTTCCCTAATAACACACTTCTCCCCCATCACACACTCCTGCCTATGAACCGACTCCTCCCCCATCACACACTCCTCCCTAATAACAGACTCCTCCCCCATCACACACTCCTCCCTAATAACAGATTCCTCCCCAATAACAGACTCCTCCCCCATCACAAACTCCTCCCTAATAACACACTCCTCCCTAATAACACACTCCCCCATCACACACTCCTCCCTAATAACAGACTCCTCCCCCATCACATACTCCTGCCTATGAACCGACTCCTCCCCCATCACACACTCCTCCCTAATAACAGACTCCTCCCCCATCACACACTCCTCCCTAATAACAGATTCCTCCCCAATAACAGACTCCTCCCCCATCACAAACTCCTCCCTAATAATACACTCCTCCCCATCACACACTCCTCCCTAATAACACACTCCTCCCTAATAACACACTCCCCCATCACACACTCCTCCCTAATAACACACTCCTCCCTAATAACACACTCCCCCATCACAAACTCCTCCCTAATAATACACTCCTCCCTAATAACACACTCCTCCCTAATAACACACTCCCCCATCACACACTCCTCCCTAATAACAGACTCCTCCCCCATCACCCCCCCTCCCTAATCACACACTCCTACCCCATAACACCAAACCCAACGACACCCATCCTTGCTCATGGGTCTGGTCAGTCCCCCTCTTGTGGTCATTCAAACACAGAGTTGGTCTGAAAAAGGCGAAGCGTAGCACATTTCTGTTCCGGCTGTAATCTGTAATTGATATTTTGCAGAAAGAAGGGGCTTTCTAAAGACATTTGAGTTAACATGTTGATGTCCTGACAAAGATCTGTCAAATGTCTGGATCTGTAGATCAACTGGCCCAGTGGGATTACTTCCCTTCAGTCTCCAAACCATTTCCGCTGGATTTTACTGTGAAAATGACCAACAGGGATAATTTTCCAAATTAAAAGACATGGACTTGTGGCCTGGTAACGTTTCAACGGTTCCCGAGCGGCAGAAACTCGTCATTAGTATTTAAAAACACACAAAGGATTATTCTCTTCAAAACCATAACTGAACATCTCAAAATGACTCATAACTGTAACAGTAGCCGGTCGGGCGCTTACACTTTAGCACCAGCAGTTATTTTCCCAGAGCAAGGGTCAATTATTTAAAATGGAGGGTAGCTCTCTTTCTCATTGGGGCACACAGAAGTGAAAGTTGGGGTCTTATTATCATTATCACGGGGTTAAAAGGTGGGTGTCTGTGTCTTCTCCAGAACAGATTCTACTCGGTAACCCCCGCGACCCCCCATCCTCCTTTTCTTCTCGTCTTCCCCTCCACGCCTCGTCTATCAGCCCAATGCTTTGGTAGCTTGATAACACTTTCACTCCCTCTACTCACGCTGTCCTCATCTATCTCTGCTGCAGCCAGCCCCACCCTCCTCCTACACACACACACACACACACACACATGCAGTCAAGCACACATACGAGCAGACACATCTTTCACCATCACTCACACGTATACCTTGTTGGTCAACACCAGTCTCTCACCCTCTCCATCTTCCTCAGCCTCTCATTCCTTTGTAAATAATTGCCATGTGTTCCACATACTGGAGCACAGAACGGTATTCCATGTGCAAACACATCGGCTGTTGAGAAACAGTCCCTTACAAAACAAGAAAACAGTGTCCCAAAAAAAGTTTCTTGGAACCGAAAACTATCAAACTCCAGACCACTCCATCCAGAGGGTCTTAATTAAGAAATGTTTTAAACTTTTTTTCTTCTTCTTCTTTCTAATAATTAAATGTTTATCCATCTGGTAATTAATGAAAGCCAGCCCATCTGCCTGATGCTTTCAGTTTTGGTTGTGTTCATAAAAAGATAAGTTCTCATGGTTATGAGCGGAGGAGTTTATGCACAGGGCCGCTGCGCTCCTCTGATTGGCCGTTACTTTTAAGCCTATTTAAGAACCACGTGATCTTTAGTGATGTCGAAAATCCTCTGCCCGATGCATTATGTTACATTTGTTGTTGCTTTCCTTTTTCTCGCTCATAAATACATAATCTTTGCATCTAAAAAGCCCCGTTAGTTGTTTTTATTGTTGTAAATGTGCAGGCGTCTTCTACCGAGATGTGGGACTGTTTAAGTTGGCTGAAAACATCTGATGCTGCTTATTAGAAAGCTTAAATTGAAGAATGAAAACAACCCTCAGACTTGTGTGTCTGGACCAATGCTAGAGGAGTAATGCAGGACGAGGACTGGGAATTAAATAGGAATTCTTTGGCAAAGCTCCTGCATTTTGTGCATTTCTGTCTCAATATGAAGATTAATGAGGCCTATTTGTGCTACATGATAACACCGTCTGCACGTGACTCCCCTAGATGCATATATGGTCAGGGTTCTTACGGTCATGGAAAACCTGGAAAAGTCATGGGATTTTAAAATGGTCACTTCCAGGCCTGGAGAAGTCATGGAAAAAAACTTAAATCATAAAAGTTTTGGAAAAGTCATGGAAATCTGTTGTAATCACATGTTCATTTACGCCGAGTTTGAAATAATTAATATAATTTTTAAAGGAAGACGCTCAGAATATAAGCCGGCGTACGCTCTCAAAACACAACATTTTCTACATTGTTCATGTTTATACCGAGATTTCAGTTTGGTCATGGGAATTTGGTTTAAAGTCATGGAAAAGTCATGGAAAAGTCATGGAAAAGTTATGGAAATCCATCAATAAAAATGTGTAAGAACCCTGTATGGTTTTCATCTCTCCGTAAGAATTGAGTTTTTTCAACAAAGTGCAGATGAATGGAAGACGCCAGGAACCGAAAGTTGTTCCTCCTTTCACTCCCAGGTCAAAGCACATGCGGGGATGATCGTGATAACTGGCTTTAGAGAGCTTACAGGACGATAACCTGCAACTGACACACACACACACACACACACACACACAACACAGCATGATAACCTGTAAGTCACGATCACAGGAAACCAGACAGACTTTCCCATGAGTTTGACCTTTGAACCGTGAACCCGCTGACCTTCAAGGTGACCCCGTCGCCTGCTTGGTGATAGTTCAGTCAACACGAAAGCCGGCATCGCAATGATTCACGAGCGCCGGCTTTTTCCACCGTTTTTCTGTTCATGCTGAAGTTCCTCTGTGCGTTTTACAAAGTGAAACCATTTAAAGAAGATATTCTCTTTCTCTTTCTCCGTCTTCTCCTCTCCGCAGTCGCCTGAACAGAAACAAGCTCCAGTTCCTCCCGGAGCTTCTCTTCCAGTCCAACCCCAAACTCGGACGCCTGTGAGTACACCTTTTATTGTTTTTGCTTTTCTACTTTCCTCAAATCTCCCATCTCTCCCTCCATCACTCTCTCTCTCTCTCTCTCTCTCCGCTCGTTTCTCTCTTTCTTTTGATGTGTTACGCGATCCATTTGAAAACAACGCCACGGTGCAGTGTCGGAACTTTTCTCCAGCGCGAGGGTTCAAGTCCCGCGCCAGGTGTCACAGTGCCGCTCTGTGCTCCCGCGGAGAGGTGAAAAGGAATGGTGGTGTGTGTGTGTGTGTGTGTGTGTGTGTGTGTGTGTGTGTGTGTGATTATGTGTCTGTGTTAAGAGGTGAAAGTGTGCCTGGAGTGAATGTTTTGCTTGGACCTGTGAGGAATTTTATATTCAGGAATATTGAGTTTTCCCAGAACATGGAGAGTGTAAGAGCAGGTCACACTGATGCAGAGAAGCCTCCCTCTTCCCCTCCTCTCTTTTTCATCTCACGTTCCCAGATCTGAGTGTTTCCGTCCCGTCGGTGCATCCACCCTCTCGGTCTGCACACTCATGGTTTCTATTTGTCTTATCCTCAGAGCTTAGGTTGAAGGTTCACACACCTTTCTAAACCTTTTGGCTGTTTATGTTGGGCTGCCTTCACGTAAAGTGAGAGGTAGACGATGTCTGTGTGTGTGTGTGTGTGTGTGTGTGTGTGTGTGTGTTGGCCTCTCTTGAATGCTTGCTTTTGACTGCTGATGTCTGCAGTCATTTCCATATGCCTTGTTGAGCTTTTGTATCATGTATTCCTGAGTGTGTGTGCATACGTGCACCATAGTGATATACTATATCAGTGTGTGTGTGTGTGTTTGTGTGTGTGTGTGTGTGTTGCGAGGTGTCAGGATATGGAATACTAGCACTGGGACATTACACTTCTCACCTCTCTCATTCTCTTTTATCACATTTCCGTGAGGCGGAGCGCCTTGGAAGCTACTTTGACCTTCCTTTGTGGAAACCTATTCTTCTGTGAATGGTGTTTTTGTGTTTTGGCCGACGAGATCAAACAGAAAATTCGACCCACAAAAGTGAAAGAAAACTTTGGAGTATCACAAATCCAACGCCTCTGGTCGAAAACAAAAAGTGTGCCTGAAAAGGTTTGTTGCGTCCTCACAGGGAATATCAGCTTCCATCGTGTGTCATAATATGTTAAAGTGTCAGAGGAAACGTCTCGTAGGGTTCATGTCCACCTCTATGGAGGACTCAAAATTACGTAAGTATAAATAAATGCTTAAATAAATGCATGAATAAATGTAGGAATAAATAAATAAATGCTTAAATAAATGTATAAATAAATTAGACAGAGATTCGGACCGCCCAGCTCATTTAAATATACGGACACATAAGTGTCACACATAAATAAATGAAATACGTGTGGACACATAAATAGAGAAATAAATAAATACAAGAAAAAATACAGAAATGTAGAAAGATATTTATTTAATGATGTCCTGTTGATTTATAACTTATATTCATTCATTCCTGTATTTATTTATTTATACATTTATTTAAGCATTTATTAATTTATTTATTTATACATTTATTTAAGCATTTATACATTTATTTATACATTTATTTAAGCATTTATTTATTTATTCCTATATTTATTCATCCATTTATTTATTTATTTATACTTAAGTCATTTTGAGTCCTCCCTACACCTCTACACCATCGGTAGGTATGTACGAAACTTTCCCTCCCAAGAGTCATTGTTCTGCAACAACATGACTAAATACACTGTTCCCTGGAGTAGATTGGACAGGTACACACTGATGGTCACTTTTTAACACGCTTTTCTGTGAACCTCTGACACCATTGAACAATGTGCATATTTATTTATCATTTATTTCAGACATACAACTATACAAAAGAGAGAAAACAAGAAGATACAACATACATAATACAGTTCATTAAGACTTTTGTGCCAATGTCGTCTTATGTTTGAAGTAAATCGATAGCAGCTCTTTAGAGGGTTGACCAGAGCCTCTACTATACAGTTCTCAGAATAGTCCAGTCGACACATGAACCCATACATCAATTTATGTTTATCAATACATCAATACATCATATGATATACTTCAAAACTAGAATGTTCTAAAAGTGCACTGCTTTTCTTTACAGGATGAACAGTGGGCATTATCTAACACATGGTTCTCATTGGTCAGTTGAAAAAAGTTGAAAAAAGCATCTCTTTAGGCTTTTAATCGACTCTTTTACAATCGAGACTTTTATTTTGAAACGCACTAAAGTAACAATTGGAAGACATTTTTTATGATAATATGTGTGGTTTATGGTTATGACAATAAATTGTAGTTTCCGCGGCCCTTTTCTCAACCCGATCTCTTGCGTTGGCAGAAAAGCCGCAAAAAGATGAAATCTTCTCCGTCGGAGACACGCTGTGAAACCCATATTTAATCGTGTGTTTCGAACATTGCGGCGATGAGCGTGATGGATTGCCGAACACAGCAAAGTGGACCGTTATGGCTGGAAGAAAAATCGTCATCTACGTCAACTGTGGCTTCCGGGATCGTAGTTCACGTAAATCAGGGACACACACACACACACACACACATATTCAATCGCGCGTTCGCCATCACACACTCTCACTTACTTTCGATATTTCCCGTCCTTTCTCTTGTTCGCCGTGAGTGACATTCTCATCCCCTCCGCCGCCTGGATTACTCTTCTATAAAACCCATAATTGTTCTGGATGGCTCTTATTTATCGCCGGTCCAATATGGATCCCTGGAGCTCTTCGACAACTCCGTACGAGAGTGGAAAGGGTGAACGTGTTCCAAACTTAACATTATAAATCTCATGTTCTTTATACCCTTACTTTGCCATCAGCACAATCTAAATTACAGTGTCTGGAGTTTCCTCCCGCTCTTTATTTTTTTATTTTCCACTTTTCTCATCTTTCTCGTGCATTTTCTTCGCCGCTCCAGTCCAATCCGCGCCGGGTTTTTCTCCGAATTAGGGAAGCGGCTCAAGTGTAAATATCAAGGTATACGCCGACGAGCACAGCCTGTCGGAGAGAAAGACCGAGGAGGGAGAGGCGGAGGTAGAGTGACAGCCGAGCGAGAGCAAAAGTTAGAGCGACCGAACGAGAGAATAACAGCGGGAGGGTAAGAAGGAGGAGACGGGGAGGTTTGCCGGTGGGTTTCTGGTTTGGGTTCGTAACCTTCCTCTCTGTCAGCCTCGGTTAGATATTAAATGATGGCAGTGTGATAGGAATTACCTCTTAACCCCCCTATTAAAGCCCTGTGGTCTGAGGTTTGGAGACTGGGGGAGAGGGAAGGAGCTGGAACCAGCATCAAGGGGAAATCGGCACGGGTAGGAGGCTTGGCTCTGGAGTTGGGTGGGAGGTAGAGGGAAGAAGGTATCGGGCTGGATAACAGACTCCCAGGAGCCACGGACCCCGCCGAGATGATTCGTAGCTACTATCAGAAGCGGTTGGCTTTGTCTCTCGTCGGGAATACGAGCTGATTGAGCGTTACGAGCGGAGACAGACGGATGACGGGTGGGGGGCCACGTGACGAGGGAAGGAGACGGATGGATGAAGGGAGCGGGTGGATGGACGGACGGGGAGGGGGTTGGAGTCCCGGTGACCCCGCTAGGTGCTCAGTGGGGGAGAAGAGGGTGGGATGGGGGGGGGGGGGGGGGGCAAATAAACAAAGATAGGGATGGTGAGATAGATGGATCGCGGACTGGAGTCTGTGGGTTTCAGTGTGTGCAGTCCGTGGTTGTTTTCCCCCCACAGTTTGCAGAGACTGTGGTCTCACAGCACATGCACCCAGAGACACAAACACACACACACACACACACACACACACACACACACACACACAGATCATTTACTAGAAAGGCAATGACTTTTTGGTTTGAAAAGCAACAGTCACGATGGCTCGGATGGAAAAATGCGAGTCTTTGGGTTTGAGGGATTCGGTGCATCGGTGGCCATGTGAGTGGACCGGGGGAGGGGGGGGGGGGTTACTTTGCTAAGTGACGTGATGGCTGTGAGTCTCCTGTCTAATAACACTGACCCAGACTGAGCCTCATCCTGTTATCTTCACTTTCTGCTCTGGTAGTTTGCGCACGTTTTTTTGTGTGTGTGCACGCCTGTGAAATGTGTGTGTGTGTGTGTGTGTGTGTGTGTGCGTGTGTGTGTGTGTGTGTGTTGCGTGCAAGGCCCCAAAATGCACAGTCTGTGCATGCGAGCCAGCGCTGGTCATTGTTCAACATTCTCCCCCATTAAAGCTCCTCCGGTTGCAGTTGATTGGTTTGCATGAGAGGACGGGGGGAGCGATGAGGAAGAGGAACGAGAGTCACGTCAGACAGACCGCTGGGAGGGCTTCACATGCTGCCCGTTACATAATGCAGGGGGGGGGGGGGGGGGATCGTGCTTCGACATTTATGGACACTGAAATAAAAGCATTGTCTCGCGATAAAGATGTAGAACCAACATCACTTTGAACAAGAATGCAGAGATATGACATAAAGGCTTAACAGAATGTTACCGTTTAAAGCCAAGCTGGGCCACAAGTAAAGACATAATACTTCAAATCTTCATCTTTTCAAATGAGAAGTTCAATTTATAAACAATAAAACACTCAATTCAACTCAAGTTTAACACGACTTGCTCTTTATTGTTTTTCCATTTAAAAAGAAGTTGTGGATAACACCTGTTACCTTTCTTGATACCACCGGGCTTCCAAGCAAATGCTTTATTGTAACTATAAATTAAAACAATCAAACGTTAATAATAAAGAAAACTGACAAAAGAAACTTTTACCAACTCAGATGCTAGCTTGCTAAGATGCTCTAGTGTAGTAAAGCTTGTATACTCTTTAGTTTTCAGCCTTTTCCTACCCTTTAAATTAACTCTGCTGTGTATTGAACTGCAGCCTATGAAATGCATCACAGCAGGAAGAGCAGCAGCCAAACGTTGAGCCTAAAAGTTTTTTTTGAGGTCTAATGGAAAGAGGAGTAAATAAGGGAAGGATGGAAATATATAGCAGCGGGGAAATGGCCGGCAATAGTCCACAACTCATGACCTGGAAGGTCGCCAGTCTAAACCCTTGCACTGGCAAGTGGACGGTAATGAGACATGCTCTCCTGCACCATTAGGTTACCCTTGAGCAAGGCACTTAACCTCCAGATGTGAACGCGCGGACCTTCCTCATTTACTGTAAATACACAACTGTGCGGCGGGTTGAGTCGGGGGGTAAAAAAGAAGCTGGACGGAAAGAGAGAGAGAGAGGAATGAGGGAGAGAGAGGGAAGGCTGCGGGGGCGGGGGGGGGGAGTCATCCGAGATGTCTTTTCCTCCTAATTAAGGTAATGGAGAAAGACGAGGAGGTTGCCTTTAATCTTGGCTAATTGTCCATTTAGAGGCGACTGCGATGGTTTACCTGCTGGAATGTTAGGGTGGATGTTACAGGAAGCGGGCGGACGCTGTGATTGGCTGCGTCGGCCAGGGCCTCGGCGCCGATTGGTGGGAATGGGCCGGAGAGGTGAGGGGTGACCGTAAAACTGCCTGAATTTGTGCGCGTCGTCTTCTTCTTTTTTCATCACGGGCTGGTTCACTCATTTCCTTTCTCCCCTCCCCCCCCCCTCCTCCTTTCCCCCGCTTGAGTTTTCTTTCTTTCGCACACGGACCGAACAAACGCTCCGTTGTTTGTATCGCTGTCGGCGACTGAAAGATTGTTTTCTTGTCACTAGGCTCCGGGCCCTTTGTTTGGTTTTCACACCACTGGGTGCTGGCGAGAAACAAATAAATCTCAAGCACACACACACACACACACACACACACACACACACACACACACACACACACACACACACACACACACACACACACACACACACACACACACACATACAGAAGCATACACATGTACATCTCTCTCTCTTTTTTTTCTCTCTCTCTCTTTCTCTCTCACTCGTGCCACCTCTCCCGCTGATTCAACACCACGGGTTCTGGATGCAACATTGTTAGTGAGTGAGTGTGTGTGTGTGTGTGTGTGTGTGTGTGTGTGTGTGTGTGTCTGTGTCTGTGTGTTTGTGCATAGCAGACTTAATACCAAACCACACACCCACGACATAACTTCTTAAAATGAAACATGACTCAGAAGTGCAAACCAAGGTATACAGCTGCACCACGAGACCATTAGGACCAGACAAGCAGCTGCACCACAGAGCCCATTAGGACCAGACAAGCAGCTGCACCACAGAGCCCATCAGGACTACGGGATTTTAGTTTAATAATCTTACTTGGATTTGCTTTCTAAAACAAAGGAAATCATGTCTATATTGGAAGAAGATGTCCTGGAATGGAGCTGCATCAGGTGGCCCATAGGCTCCACGATGGAGCTGCACCATGGGACACATTCTGAAATGTACTGGTATTTGGGGGAAGGTAAGATACTTTTACAGAGGGAACCTGACCAGAGCTGCTTTAAAATAAGACTGCTCTTTGCGGCGTGTGTGTGTGACTGTCTGTCTGTCTTTATACATGTGTGTGTGTGTGTGTGTGTTTGTGTGTGTGTGTGTGTGTGTGGTTCCCACAGCCCAGACGACAGTGGGATTTTGTCCCAAGACACATTTAGATAAATACACGCTGGAGAGATACCAAAAACCAAGAAAGAGAGAAAGAGAGAGACCGAGAGACAGGGGGAGCAAGGGGGAGAGAAAACGAGAAAGAGAGAGAGAGAGAGAGACAATGAATGATAATTTGAGAGATCTGGAAAATGCAGGAGAAGTTTCATTCAAAAGTTTCATACAGTCTTTCATGTGGGTGTGTGTGTTTTGGGATATTGATTTCTCCAACGATTTCCCAACAAGAATCCGTACTCCAATAATGAGTCTTGGGGGATTAAATAAACCCGATTTCCTCTCTAATATTTATCCTAGAGACGGTTGATTTCTTGGCCATTTATACACATAACTGGATATATGTGCATGCAGACAGGGACATGACCTCTGTGACTGCAGACCATCAGAAAACAAGAACGCGTTACAAGTTGTGCACGTTGGTGTGTGTGTGTGTGTGTCGCCCTTCCTCTCGCCTTCCTGTTGACACTTATACTGATATTGGGATCGCCCGACGTTCAGGTCTTCGCCCCACACACACACTCTTCTTCCTTTTCTCCCATTCAGCGGGAAGGAAGTTGTTTCTATATATTGAACAACCAGCTCTAAAAAATGACTTTATTTTGTCTTGATCGCCGGCGACTATATGTTTAGTTTTGTATGAGTGTCCACGTTTATCTTTTTCTATTATTTCAGTCTCACACAATCCGTCCATCGCACTTTGCAAAGTGTACGAAAACGAACGCAATAAGTTACATTTGGCTCTTTTATGTGAAAGCAGTTAAGAGGCCAAAGGTTATGAAGTTTTTGTTTAGGCCTATATGTTAGTGACCAGATTTGAGTTTGTGAACAAGAGGACACTTCGGCATAACTGGGGGTGGGGGGATGAGCGATTAACATCTCTCTTATTCTGCCTGTTTTGTGATATACAGCCTAAAAGGGGGATACTTTTCGTGTATCTGGCAACACTGAGATCAGTAGACCAATGACTGTTCAGGTGGAACGTAAGAGAGATACCATTTCCAAAACGTTTAAGGGGTAAAAACTAGTTTGTGAAAACTCAGAGAAACACAAATATCCGACGAAGCAAAATCCCGGACGTTTTTGGAATCCCTGCCGGACGCTTTTTTTCGGTCTCAAAAACAGGACATGTCCGGGGAAAAGAGGACGTCTGGTCGCCCTAGGTTAAGAGGCCAAAGGTTATGAAGTTTGTGTGTCGGCCTATATGTGCCTTCTTATGTGGATGTGTGAAGTTATTAAAGTGTTTTCTGAGCAGCCAGGCGGTCACCAAGCCGGCGGTCCTAAAACACCTCTTCCCTTTCAGACGCCCACTTTAGCTGCTAGCGAGTTAGCGCGCCGCGGGGCCAGAACCTATGAAATGTTCGTGGGAGGCTCGGGGCTTGTAGATATTTTTTATATTTTTTTTCATGGCAAAGAATTTTTATGTGCTTACACTGAAACAGCACAGAGGCTGCATGTGGTTGTAATTTCACCTCGCAAATAAAGAGCTGGATCGGGAAGTCCCGGAGCCGCTCGTACATACGCTGAACACTTTCCCCTTGACCCGTTTACTCCGCTCTACACACTCGTGTACATCCACATGTGTGCGTCCACTTGTGTGTCTGTGTGCGCCTGATCGGCATTGAGGTTGCATGGCTTAACGTGCGCAATTAGGGTGTTCATTGAATATGAATACGCAGCGTGTGTGTACATCCTGATGCATTTCTAAACGTGTATACATAGTTTATTAATTTGCCTCTGCATGTTTGCTTATATGTTTGTATACGCCGTGGATTTGTTTGTAAATGTCTACTTATATTCATGTCTCCGGGGTTGCGTGTGTGTGTGCGTGTGTGTGTGTGTGTGTGTGTGTGTGTGTGTGTGTACATATATTTAAGAGAGGCAAACTTGATAGCGGGCCAAACTCACTCACACTGTTTGTTTAATCACAATTTAGGTTTACATGAGAACGCTAATCAAAAACAGACTTGGCTCCCTGGAAAGCAGCAGGAGGAGGAGGAGGAGGAGGAGGAGGAGGAGATCTAAGGGAGAGGACGAAATGTATGGGGAGGTATGAGGGGAATAGGAGCATAAAGATGGGAGAGAAAACTAAAACTTTTACACAGGTGAGCACATCAATGAAGGAAGAGGAAACATCGGCGAGGAGAGGAGGCAGGAGGAGAACGTAGTCTATAGTAGATAAACAGCAATAAGAGAATACAAGCTTTTGTTGATTGTTGACCTTTTTTTTTTTTTCTTCATACAGACCGGACTAATGGTCTGGCTCTGATTTTAGATGCTTTATTTTCCCTAAAGGATATTTAAAAAAAACTGGCAACTGGCACATGTCCTGCTTGTGTGTGCGTGTGTGTGTGCGTGTGTGCGTGTGTGTTGACAGAGTGGGTTTCGGTAGTAAAAGCACAATGGAGTCGTATACACACTGCACTCCATCACTGGCAAAAGACAAACCACTAAACAAATGTAATGTCCCCCATAATTACATTCATGTGTGTAAGATGATAAAAAAAAAGAGCGATTCTTTCCCCAACAAAGTTTTCGGGTTTGTTGCACTTTTTATAGCGAAACTCCAGACTGCTTGTTTCAAACTATTTCTTCAACGTTTCCTGAGAAGCACACTGGATTAGAGACTTTTTCATGTTTTGTTGTATGTGTTGTGATGTTAACTGGAGTTGTCAAGATTACTTTGGTGTAATTTCACGTTGTTCATCATGTTGTAAGAAAGCGGTAGCTGTGTGATTTCCAAAATAAATCTCTTAAAGTGTTACAGCACTTGAAACCGGACCTACAGTGTTCCCGCTGCTGTGAAGTTACGGTGATGTCATGTCTTCAGTCTCCTCGTGAATTCTGGGAAACAAT
>CM070095.1:5172500-5185000 GCA_036178185.1 Liparis tanakae | reverse complement strand
TCCCAGGTCGTCTGGGACACGTCTGCTCTCCGTCCCCAGAGTCACAGACAGAGTCACAGACAGAGTCACAGACAGAGTCACAAACAGGAGCAGTATTCAGTTGTCATGCATATGTATCTGAGACCAACTCAAGGAAAACTTGAGGTCTGCTTCAATTCAAAGTTCTCTCACAGGTCTTATTCTATTCCAGCTTTTTTTATTATACTTTTGATTTCACAATTTTAAATGTATTTTTACAGTCTGTAAAATGCTTTAAATTGCCTTTCTTTAGCTAAAAATGAAATTGTAACGTTATTATAGATCCTATTGTGGATCAAATCCTTCACAGAAATGACATAAAATAAACATTATTTGAGAAATAAACAATTTCTAAACGTCAGTGTCGTGCAGTGGTCTGCACAGAGTGTCTGCATCAAAGTGTGTCTGTTTGTTATTACAGTGCTATGACATAATATGCTAGATACAAAGACCTCGCTCGGGAAGCTGGACGTTTTTATCGACCACTGGATGAGTCAACGGGAAAAAATAACTAACATAAGCTGCTACATGCAACGTTTAAACATCGGCAAGTCACGGCCACATCGAGGCTGAAACATTAGAATAAACACTGCAGAGAAAAAAGCAAACCGCCAAGAAGATTGGCAGCTCCGACACGGTCTCGACACTGACTTCGACTTGGTGGGCCACCTCGTCGATTTGGCTGGGAGTCTCCCGGATTACTTCACAGGACACATCGAGAGCGCCGCTGCTGCTCCTCCCACACAAATGGAGCTACGTTAGAGTGTCAGATGGCAGCGGGAGATTAGGGATTGATAAATCACCTCCGACTTTTTTAAAGAGTAAGCATTCGACTGAAGCGCCAAAGATCCTCTCTGTTGATCTCTGCACTGGGGTTAATGGAAAATGTGACCTTTTGTATTAGAAATATTTTCATTAACGCCACAGATGCACAGCACAGGCCAGCAAACCATCTTGGTTGTCATGGTAACAAAGCAATCACAGTGAATATGGAATCTCTATGTGCAATACATTGATATTTTGGGTACACATTGAACCTTTGGCCTCATTGAGATGCAGATGTAGCAGCATTTTATATATATATATATATATATATATATATATATATATATATATATATATATATATATATATATATTTTATATATATATATATATATATATATATATATAAAAATACATATATGTATTTAGATATATATATATATATATATATATATATATATATATATATATATATATATATATATATATATATATTATCATTTACCAATCAAATTGTCCCCCATTTGTTTATTGTTCATAATGATTACGACAAAGATCAACATGTATTTTGAGAGATCCTGAAAGCTTTACACTCAGTATTGGAATAGTGGCAATGATGGTTGCCATGAAATATATAGAGAGGGAGAGGGAGAGAGAGGGAGAGAGAGAGAGATACAAAGAGAGAGCGTAAATCACTTTAAAGGCCAACCGATTCCCACGTAGATATACAACAATAGTGAGAACATCAACACACCGATATTTATTATACAGACAATATAAACCTGCATCACGTTGGTTCTCATTGTCTTGAAGAATTGAATGTGGGTAGAGCAAACAAGAGAGACACAAAGAAAGTAAAGATGATGGATTCCACAGAGGGTTGGATTTACGGTACTTAGATTGTGTCATAGAGAGGCGGACAGGGAGAGGAGGAGGAAGAGAGATGAAATGACTCTGCAGAGAGAGAGCGAGAGAGAGCGAGAGAGCGCGAGAGAGAGAGAGAGAGAGAGAGAGAGAGTCCGCCACATGAATGGGGTGAGAGCAGATTTAACCAGGCCTCCTCTAAATACAGAGCACCGCAAAGCCACTTTAAAACCTGTAGAGATATATATATAGATCACACACACACACACACACACACACACACACACAGACTTGAAGACACACTGACAGTATGTATAGTTCCTCTGTTTGTTTCTCTTTCTCTCTCTCTCTCTCTCCCTCTCTCTCTCTCTCTCTCTCTCTCTCTCTCTCTCTCTCTCTCTCTCTCTCTCTCTCTAAAAGAGCAACCATCAAACAAGACTTTACTGATGGTGTTATGTAACAGTGGGGGCTCCACCTGTTCCAACCCAAAGCTTTGAACTTTTTTAAATAGCTCTGCGTTTGTTACTTTCACAGCCACATTAACCAAAGACACGTTTGTGTAACGTCGGGCACAACTCTCATCTGCGAATGTCGCATTTTAATTAATATCTTTTCTTATCTTGCATATAAAGAGATGTTTACAGCTGCATCTGTACCTGCCCAAATAAAGGCATACTGCCATGGAGAAAAAAGGCCCATTTTGTTAGGACAACGAGTGCAAAGATAACCGACCGGGAGTTATTTTAAGGTTGAGAAAGATAATTAGAGATCCTAAAAAGCCATGACAGTTTGTGTATGGCGCTCAAATCAAGTTACAAACACGAGGGTTTATCTTGTTTGGGTTGAGAATTCTTCTCACGGCTGAAAATGCACGCGGACGTCACTATGTGTGTGTGTGTGTGTGTGTGTGTGTGTGTGTGTGTGTGTGTGTGTGTGTGTGTGAGAGAGAGCCGTTGTGTTTGTGCTCGCGTGAACTAAACAAGTGAAGCAGGAATGTGCGTGCTTGTGTTTAAACAGAGACACATGAAACCCTCTTTCCTCTCATCTCTTCTTCTTTTTTCACTTTTCTTGTCTTTCACACAACCGCCATTCCTGACCGGTTTCCCAAATTTGCAGGCCAGGAAAGCCCAAAGTCACGGAGACGCCTCACATCCTGACCCCGCGTTGTGCTTTGTGTTTGACCGACTTGAGAAACTTCAGAAATTGAAAAGTTGAGAGCAACACAAAAGAAGAGAAAGAAATGGGAGTAAACACCGAGAAGCACTCCGAGAGAATAGAAACAAAGTGTTTGTGTTTGTGTTTGTGTTTTGCTCTCTGTGAACTCGCCATCCGGAATTTCGGTCGCTCTTTTTTTTTACGAGCGCGGCGTCACGCTGGCGGTTTGACCCCGCGGCCTCCCGAGCGGCTCGCCGTGTCCCGTGACCGTCAAAGACAATAGGCTCCAGTGGCCCGCCCGCTAATTAGTAGCTCCGCTTTACGAGGCCGCCGAGCCGCCGCAGCCTCTGCGGTGAGAAACAATAGGACGCTATTTCCCACTTAACCGAATCCCCGAGTCTGGAACGTCAACACGGTTGGAAACTGGAACCCTGAGCGAGGCCGTCGCGATAAACAAATCCCTCGGCTGGTTTTCGTGTCCCGCGGGTTAAATTGTCTGATTGTGGAAGCAGGCTGGGATCAATAACACGGCGGAGCGTTGGACGAGGACAACAATAAACGTATCGGACGGAAATATAATGCTTTCTGGGTTTTTTGACGACGCAGCAACTTTTATTTTCAGCTCTAAAGTCGATTATTCTGTTTTTTACCACGACCGCATACCAGATTGTTCATTATATTTTGGGCTAAATAGAAACCTTGTGTTGGCACCGACTGAAATAAACACTAATTTACTGCCTCATTAAGTGGTAGGAGCTGTAGCCGTACAGTAATACGGCCAAGATATGTAGTGATATATATAAATGTGTGTTATGCGTAACAATTCTGGAAGCAGATGAGGCCTCCGTGCTAAAGCCGTGAGAATAACACAGACAGACTCATCATATCATAATGCTGGTTTACTATATATATCCATGGTATTCGTCCTGGTTTCAGTAAATGGGAATTTCTATAGGTATTTGGCCCAAAAAAGCAAAAAGAGACAGAATTAGTGAGGCAGAGGGAAGGAAAAATAAATATCGAGTGCCAGCAGGGGATGATGATTATGACATCGGGGTGTTTGATGTGTGGAAAAGTTTGTCTCCACCACGGAACATCAATAAACAGCCGGCTGCAGTTACCAACACTGACAAAAGAGAAATAAACTGTGGAGATGGAGACGCATACCGAGAGAACGCGAAGGAGGGAAAATGAACAGAAACAAAGATGGTGAGGGTTGAAAAGAGAGGGAGGAGGAGGAAGAGGAGGAGGGAGGAAGAGCTGGAGAGAAAAGAGAGACGGGATGAAAGAGAGAAATACAAAAGTGAGACGAGAGAGACGTGTACATGCGGGAAATCATAAAAAAAAGACATTAAATACATCGCACTGTCGTTGCCGTGGTTACTTCAAAATCCACGCCGCAGGTCAGACATTTCTTAACAATCGGCACTTTATTTTGGAACCATTCCTTGTTTATTGTATTTGTTTGTTTCCACGTAGAAGACAATGGCCGCTTTTTAATTTGTTCCTGCAATTTGTCAAAATACATTAAAAACGACGTATTTGGCACAATATATATGATATGATGATATAGTATTTAGCATTTTCTTTGTTACCTTCTCCTTACCGATGCGCATAGCCGTCACCGGGGGAGACGTCTAGCTGGGAGATCTGGTTTCTGTAATCCCCTACCTCGATCACAACGGTCAGATTTGTTGTTTACATGACATGGAAGTTATTAGATTAGAGGTAACCTGGTTAGTCGTTGTAAACACACTCGTACAGGAGTTAAAAACACATTGAAAAGACGAGAGAGAGAGAGAGAGAGAGAGAGAGAGAGACACCGGCTGCCAGAAGGAGACGCGAGTAAACAGAGCGTCTAATGGCTACAAACACACGGACAAGAGCAAATAAGCACGGTAATGATGGCGAGAGGGAGAATGTCTGGAAGGGGCAGCGGGGACGTGACAGACAGCCTGAGAGAGAGAGGGGGGGGGAGAGAGAGAGAGAGAGAGAACCAAAAGAGAGAGAGGGCAAACAAATGCCGGCACCAGTTAGTATCCGCGATGGACCGAGCTAAATAAACGTCCGCAGGCGTCGAGTGGCGCCGAGCGCTTCAGAAGTCCAAGCCGCCCACTTTTCAAGTGGTCACTTAAGAGGCGATGATGTCACCGGACGCCGCTTGGCTGCGTTTAGCTCCTCCAGTTCGGCGAGAGGGTCTCCGGGCGGATCGACGCCAGACCCGTCCGGCCAAAGTGATTCCTGACCGCCATTGACTGCCATTTCTCTACCATGATCACACGTGGCCATGGCAGAGCGAGGCTGGCAGTTTAGTAGTCCTGTGTGTTTTTATGTATTTCCTCACATTAAAAAAAAAAAAAGCTCTTTGTGAATTACAAGGCCCGAGGTCTCCAGTTGGAGTGGACCGGCTGTACGTCGTGATGCTCTGCAGGAAATGAAATGAATCAAGCCCGCGACCGCGACTGGTGGCGATCAAACTGTCGGCCGTGTCACGGTTTTTACGACACCGTTTGGGAAGAAAAAGACAATCTTCTGGGGAAAAAAGCGGAGTAAAGAACAGCGTCTGTCCTTTACAAGGTGTTGGACACACTGCTGAGGAGCTGTTGGCTGACAAGAGCATGGCCATGTCCACACACACACACACACACACACACACACATAAAACATGCACACAACCCATTTATGCCACCTCCCTGACAAGGTGCTCCCTGATCCTGCCAACATGTGTTTGTGTGTGTGTGTGTGTGTGTGTTTCTTACACCACTATGTCTCCTTCTAGCCATGTGTGTCAATCCGTAGATTGCACATGCATTCATAGCCAATGAAATCACTTCCTCAAAGTCAGGTTGTGTAATGCAAAAAAAGTACAGTCACCACGCCGCTATTCAATAAACCCGATGAATAAAAGTCATAAACGTGCGGGTCTGAACAGTTGTGTGTTTCAGTCTGAAGTTCCGCGGTTCTCATGCGCTCCAGATCTGCTATCGCCGTTTCGGTGTCGTCCCTCGCTCCCTCGCTCTCCGGCATATTTGGCATTTCTTCCATATTTGCCGCGAGTGAATCAAGCCCCGAGTCACACGCACACGTGGCTTCGATTAAACCGTCTTCGCGGGCGTTATTAAGACGAGAACGAACGCACACGCGTGCACGGATACACAAACACAGACCGGGGGGAACATGTGGACGCACATTCTGAGGAGTCTGCGGCGCATGTGGTCATCTCGCTGTGTGAAAAGGTGTCGGGGGGGATCAGCGTGTGCCGGAGGAGTCGTCTTCTCCTCGGTGAGTCAGCAGCACAACATGAGAGTAAACACGTGGCGGCGAGCAGCGGCGCGTCAGCAGGACCTCCTCGGCGGGTTTACGTTCTTCTCGAGAAATACAAAAAAAAACTGCATACCCGATGGGAAAAAAAGAAAAGATGAGCGTGTATGAAGGTGTCACCCAGAGGAACTAGAGAAACAACCAATATGAACCCTCCTGTTACCTTTGGGGTCAATTTGACCCCGTTCAATGTTTAACGTCTCTAAATAAATGATTGACATCATGTTTTTTGCTTCATATTTCATGACTTTTTCTAATTTTTTGGGGACAATTGGAAAAACCTCAAATACACACGATGATATGTTTTCACGGTCCTGTACACATCGAAGTTCTTTGGGGTCAATTTGACCCCAGGCTGTTTTTTACTGTGTAAAACAAGAAATATCAACTTTTTTATATATTTAAAGGGCTATTTAGGTAGTCAAAAAACACACATAAAGTACCTCACACTGAAACTTGGGAAACAATATTAATTTTAATAATTTTCTGGAGATTTTAATAGCTGGGGTCAAGTTGACCCCGAGGGTAAAAGATGTTAGTACATTTGAAATAACAGGAGGGTTAAAGCTGTTACGGTGGCCTAAATAGTGCAAATAGATAACTGTTAGTTCAGCGTTTGACGGATTAATATGTTAATATTAATATATACGTTCGCCGTCAGCGTGAGGGGCCGATGCTCACTGAAAAGTACGAGGTTATTCATAACGATGAGAAGATACGGGCCCGTAGTCCTGGACGCTCAGTCCGCTCTGCCTGAAGCGCCGGGCGTTGTGGTTGGCCTCTCCTCCTTGTTTGTATTATTCATTTCTTCAGTCTCTGATTTTTGCAGATGTGCTGTTTACTGGAACGAAGGCAGTCAGCCGCAAGGGGGAACGGGAAGATGTGCACTCAGTGTCAGTTTAGGAAAAACAGATCCGGAGAGTTATGTCGGCCCAAAGGGAAGGCGGGCCCACCGGTAGAGGCCAGATGCCCGGTCCGCCCCGGTGGCCACCACATGGAACTTTTGATTGTTTGTTTGTTTTTCTCCGAGATCTGGAACAAACTCTTAAAACTTGACACAAAAGCAGATTATTTTCTCCGCCCCAAAATCGGTCAGCAAAGACCGTCATCCGGCAACAATCAGACCATCGGAGAGGGACGAGCGTACGTCACGACCTCGCAAACGCAAAGGATTGTGGGAGTTACGGCGGCGGGATGGATGTGACATCGTTGGCTTCGAGAGACCACCGGTATGCCAGAGATGTGTTGTGTGTGTGTGTTTATGAGTGTGCTTGCTTTGGCTCGTCTGTATCTGTGTGTCTGTGTCTGTGTGTGTGTGTGTGTGTGTGTGATGACATGCAACAATGTGATGGAGAACAGATTTTAATTAGCACTGTCTCGTTAGCACAGACACACACTCATGCAGGCCCACACGCTGTGGATCTACCACACACTTATAGGGATTATATGTTACTTTAGATGATATATGACACATTCACACACACACACACACACACACACACACACACACACACACACACACATGCTTTGGGGCCCTGATAACATGCCTTCTTTGTAAATATTGCCAATTCTAGAGTGGCAGACATTGTGTGTGTGTGTGTGTGTGTGTGTGTGTGTGTGTGTGTGTGTGAGTTCCGCTCATCATTTAAAACATATCAGTGTGTATAATTTCAGGCCTGCGGTCGACCAGAAACATCTTCTGGAGTCAATTGGAGCGTCTAAGTACCCAATTTAGAAGACGCAGCGGCGTGTTTCAGCACAGCAGTCATCACCAGCGTCATCGTGCAGGATTTTTTATCATCACATCCTTCGTTTTTTTATACGGCGCTTTTATGTCCTCTTCCTCTGTCTTTTTGTTCTCAGTAGGAAGTCGTTCAGCCCTACGGAGCAGGTGGCCCCTGCATGCACTCCACTTTTTAGTCGGAACCTGAACGCACCACGGACCAGGTGTGTTGATGTTGGCCATTAGATAGGATCATTTGGACATTTGGAAAATACATTTCCAGATAACTATCATTTTAAAACTTACCGTGACACGCATAAACCGTTTTTTTGTTGTCGTGATCAACAGCTCATGCGTGTTCTCTAACTACCGGTTGCCGTTATGCGGAATGCCTTCGTTCTATTCTGACTGTAAACTAATTACACCTTTATATCAGACGCATACAACCACCCCGCGGACGTCTCCGTGTGACGTCCGCCTGCCGCCCGCGCCGAGGCGCTTCACCGTCTTTAGATTAGAGAACAACACAAACAGCAGCCTGCAGACCTTCAGCTGCGGGGCGGCCGGGTGGAAGACACCTTTTGGTTTTGAGGTTCAAGGTTCAAGTTTTTTTTTATTTGCCATCTGGGCCTAGACCAGCAGTCCAGACACATCGGAATTATTTTTGCACAGGGCTCTCTGAGTCAGCAGAGATACAAAACAAACACACTATAATAACAACAACAATAATAATAATAATAATACTAATAATAATAACAGTAACAGTGATAATAATAATAATAATAATAATAGTAACAGTAATAATAATAATAGAAATAATAATAATTATAATAATAGAAATAACAACAATGATAATAATAATAGTAACAGTAATACTAATAATAGAAATAATAATAATAATAATAATAGTAACAGTAATAATAATAATAATATAAATAATAATAATAATAATAATAATAATAATAATAATAGTAACAGTAATAATAATAATAATAATGGTAACAGTAATAATAATAATAATAATGATAATAGAAAATATAATATATGAAAAATGTATTTAAAAAACACTGTACAAAAAACACTGTACATGGTGTGTGTACTGTGAGCGCATACAATTAAGATTCAACGACGAAATAAACTTTAAATCATAGGTGGGGAGGGGGGAGGGGCTGGGGGGGAGGGAGGAGGGAGGGTTGTGTGTGTGTGTGCGTGTGTGTGTGCAGCAGCAAGACAAAATGAGAGGCGGTAGAGGAGAGAGAGAGAGAGAGAGAGAGAGAGAGAGAGGACAGAATGATGAATGTCAGAGTGAGGGGAGGGTAGAGTGAGAGTAAGTCAACAATCAACAGCAACATAAGTCACTCTCCTCCTGTTTCTCCTCTCCTCTGCTCTGTGTCTCCGCTGACATGGGCGTCGTCCAGGAGAGGCGCCGGTCACCTCCTCCACCTCCTCCACCTCCTCCGCCTCCTCCGCCGTGTTCCTACTCACGTTTCAGGAGGTGTAGATCATGTTGGAAAACATGTGAGCGCCCCAAAACGGTTATCATTTAAAGGCCATTGTCCAGACGTGTCTGCATCGGAGGAATCGGGTAAAGAGAGCGGTGACTTTTCTGAGAGAGCTCTTCTTTTCCCTCAGCACTCCTTCCACAATCCACTGAATTTTAATTGACGAATTGTAACGCTGTTTAAAAATAAAAATAAGTGGTGGATTGAAAATACCACTTCACATACACACACACACACCATCTTTGTTCTTGTCCAGCATTCTCAGAGCAAATGCTGTCCAACATCCAGCTATCAGACGATTGATTCATCTCTATCGGTCTGAAGAAAGGAGAAAGTATAGCCGTAATCTCGCTGTGGGAATCTGTTTGTTTATATTCTATAATGACCGCCAGTGGTCTTTTACTGCAAATCAAGCTTTCTGTTTGAAGTGCAGCGATAACAGCGGCAACAAATGCTCAAAATGTATCTTTGGCTTCCTACAAAGACGGATTAAATGCTTCACTTTGAGTTTAAAATACTTAATGGGCAATAAAAAGGACGTCTCTCTCTCCCCCTCTGATAATCTCTCTTTCTCTCTGAAGTATTTCCTCCTCTTTGTACTACTTTAAATTACTTCCTCCGCACGCACGCACACGTTGTAGACACACACACACTCGTTCAGACCCTCTATTAATCACCAGTCTAATCCTGGAGGTAAATGTAGTAATAATAGCAGTTTAAGCTTGGAGCCGGCGCTGCTGGTAAATAGACCTTCTACCTTTCCGGAAAAGACAGCGAGATGAAAGACTCCTCGAGGAGCCGCGCTAATGAAATCTGCTGAGTGAAAACTGAACTGGGAGGAAGGATGGGCCTTATACCTGGACACACACACACACACACACACACACACACACACACACGCACACACACACACGGAGCGGAAGCAAGAGGCTTGTAGGTAAGGAGGCATGCAGATGTAGACACGGAACACACACACACACACACTGGTTTTCATTGGTCCTGAATGACATGCGTGCACACACACACACACACACACACACACACACACACACACACACACACACACCTGACTCCGGTGCTGGGGGAGTTCCCTCTTGTCGTCAATGGGTCAGTGAACAGCAGCCATGCAAAGACAAGTACAGACTTCCTGTTCATTCTGCCCTCTCTTGTGTTAGTGTGTGTGCGTGTGTGTGTGCGTGTGTGAGTGTGCGTGTGTGTGTGGCACTTTTAAGTTAGTTAGCTAGTGCAGACACTCATTACAGCTTTAAGTACATCCTATAATTAGTATTCCACCTAATTGGCCTAATCACAACTTTGGAAATCCCTACTGTGGAAACAGTTACCTTGACAACACAGTTAACCTTTGGTACAGTGGATGCTTTCTTAAAAAATGTGTTTACTTGCCTGCGGAAATTCAAGAGCAGGACGGTGCAGCTTATTTAGTCATTATGACTTCATTTCAACTTTTTGTTTGCAGAAACGTTTTTATAATCATATAATATTGTTTGAAAATAGAGAAAACTTTTCTTTTGTTTACAGCCTAAACTCTTTGCGTTTCTCCCGCTGTTGTATACTAAAAACTACTTAAAGAATCAGATTCCACCACTAGTCGTATGTTTGAAGAATCGTTCCTTACTAAAAGTATGATTTATTCAAAATACTTCCCCTCGGCAGGTTCACTGACGTATAGTTTGGGGTAAAAATTTTCGGGCTGCATCTCCTTTAACGGCTCGGCTCGCCCCTAACGGGCTCCGTCAGGTGTTCTCTCGTGTCCTCTCAGTTTAACGCTCTCTGGTTTGACCTTTCCAGCAACTCGTCTGGGACTCAGCGCCTTAGTGGATTTCTGCGTAGGATGACTGTCAGCTTCAATTCTATCTTATTTCACTGAAGCAAAGGTCAGAACGACGACCTTTCTCACTTCTCGGAGTCCTAATTTGTAAGATAACTCTGCAGAAACCGGACGATGATTCTGCTGACGCGCTCGCCTTTCGGCCTTGTTGGAAATTGTTCCCGGCCGGCGGTCGGCGGGGCTAAATGTCAAGAACAGGCGGCGGCGAGGTAATATACGACTCCCATGATGCATTGCATTCAGTGCTGACCCCAAAAGCCATTAAGTGGCTTCTGCCGGCATGTACCTGAGAAACACAGACGTGTGAATGTGTGTGTGTGTGTGTGTGTGTGTGTGTGTGTGTGTGTGTGTGTGATGGATCAAGGCTGCAGTAAGTTGTTGCTGTTCCAGCATTTTGTCTAAGTGCTCTTCCAGACCTCTGAGGTTGTTTACCTTTGACATGCATGTGCACACACGTGTCCACCTGAGACCCTAATAGACTTTACTGCGCTGTCAGCGGTGTGTGTGTGTGTGTGTGTGTGTGTTGAGGCGGGGGTCGCCGCACGCTTTCTGAACCCTGGAACACGAGTTCTGCTCTCCTCTGCTACACTCAGACCTTCCCCATCCATCATCCTCTTCCTTCACTCGTGCCCTTCTCCACGTTCCGTCACGAAGCACCGTCAAAGTTTTCTTGTGTAATTTCGCCTCCTTAAAAATTATTCGCTGGGAGAAATTGGAACTGCTTGGTCCTTGGATCTGGAAAGAAAACATAAAATGAGTAAAGAGACCACATCATCTTATGAGAACGGGATCTCTGGGAAGTGTACTTCACAGCAACAAACAACGTCCAATAACACGGAGAAGGGTCTCGTCTCGTCGGCTCGACACAGCCAGCCAGAAACTCTTTCCTCCTGACATTTGTTTCCAATCTAAAGCGTCATCCCGACTCTTTCCACTCTGCAGACTTGCAATAATAGAATTAACCTATGTGTGCCCGAGTCGACCACGGGAGAAAATCCCCCCGTCTGTTTTCTGTCCTCCTCTCTCTGACTTTGTTGCTCTCTTTCTCACTTCTCTGCCGTCCGTCCGTCCGTCCGTCGCATTTAAAAGCGTTTATTGCCGCAGAATTTAATGAATTTTTTTTGTGCCAAATAGACAAAGTGTTGATCAGAGAGCGTAAAAGGAACAACGTCTTTGACGACGTTGTTTTGATGCGTGCAGCTCATCAAATCTGAATATTCAGAAATACTTCTATATCATAGAAGGTGAACTTTTATCCTCTTTCTTTCTGGTTTTCTTCCCGTGTTTTCTCTGAGCCTTCCATA
>CM070095.1:5152500-5162500 GCA_036178185.1 Liparis tanakae | reverse complement strand
TCCACAACTCTCAAACGCAGACCACTCGCACAAGGTTACCATTAGCGGGTGTCAATTTCTCTCACCTGGCCTCCCTTTCCTGCTCATGTCTCACACACACACACGCACACACACACACACACACACGCACACACACACAAGCACGCGCGCACATCCTCACATAATTACCGACAGCCCCGTCCCAAGTAATTATTGGTTGCTCTCTGTCAAAGTGGGCGGGGCTTAACATCAAGGGGAACAGCGTTTCGGCTGATCCGTTGCCGAGGTAACCACTTGAAAGAGGATGAGTCGGACGTGACTCGGAGTGCAGCGGAGGCTGCGGTGCAAGTTGCAAAATAAATATTTTCATTGAGGAGAAAATCCTCCGGAAGGGAGATCATGTTAGATTACACGAATGAATTCCGAAGACATGGAGAATATCTTGTGTTAACATTTAGTAAACGCCATAATAGACGGTGTTATAATTACAACCGTGAACTCTTGAAGAGATAAAACGATCAGGATTGGGGAATGTGGTTTAGGAAGAGCGTAGGAACGCCTTTTAATACAGGTGATCACCGGAGATAATTCCCTTTTATTGTATGTTTATGAAGTTACTGTCTTGTGCCTTCTGTTGAGAGAAGCACAATTTGAGTTTAGGGTTGGAAATGTAATTTAATACAAAGCATAAGCTTCATATATTTATTTAATCAAAATAACACCACATGTAGGTGGTTAACGTGCATTTAGTCAGTTTTACTGTGTGAAGGAAAACTGTGTTCTCACTTTGGGTGTTTTTTCCCGCTCGCTTTTTGTTCATGTCATGATCCCATTTATCGATAAAGTTACCTTCCAAATTCGACAAACAGTAATCAGATTACTGTGATCCCAGTGCATGCAGAGGTGTGTTACTCCATTGACCGGGTCACTGCCACCTGGGTCTCGTAATGCGACTTAAAGAGTTCCTTAGGTAAAGTCCTTATTGAAAGCAGGGTCACCTTGAGTCTACTGCACTTCTTGATTCCAGAACACACACACACACACACACCTACACCCCCCCACACACACACCCACACCCCCACACACACACCGTAACCTGTAGAAGGCTGCTGTTGGCATTTGCAGGTAAAAGTCACAATTGATTGACATCCTGAGGTCTGTAATTAAACCAATAATAAATCAGCTCAGTTAATGAGCATGGCTGGATGTGACAGTTCACACACACACACACACACACACACACACTGACACACACTGTGCAGTTGGGGTCGCCTCTCCCTCAGCGCTGACCTTTCAACTGAGCCGATGTCGACACCGGCATAGCTCCGTGTCACTCCGATGACCCGTCGTTACCGCGGCGCCCCTGGCGGTCCCACCAATCGCGTCTCAGAGGGAGATTCCGTTGCCGGGCGGATGTTTGAACCCTTCAATAGCAGCCTGCCCCAACTAATCTGTGATTGGTAGATAGGGCCATTGGATCAGCAACCTGGGGTCAACTGAGCTATCTGTCTTTTTTAAACTGCTTTTATCTCTTCCTTGAGGACACGTTGAGTCAGTTCCACCTCCAGGAAGGACAGGAGGTCTCTCTTACTTTAAATTGAAGGCATTACTTTGAGACGTTGCACCAGAACAATTTTCAAATCAGCAGTTTGCGAGCTGAACAACCTTCAGCAGTGTCTACGCATGTGTCTTTCAGTAATTTGACACCTCATTGAAAGTCTCTACAGCTTCCGCCGGAAACTGAAAACACACCTTTTCCGACTACATCTGGATTAAAACATAGATTAGCACTTCAGTGGCTCTTAAATATCTGTTATTATGGTACTTTTGTAGTTTGACTATGTTGAGGAAATGTTACTTTCTGTATTCTTGTTATTCTTAGTTTGTACTCTAGGTTGAAATGCACTTATTGTAAGTCGCTTTGGATAAAAGCGTCTGCTAAATGACATGTAATGTAATGTATTTCAAAAATGTTTAATTAATAGTATTTATATTGCGGATACCTTTATTACATTACATGTCATTTAGCAGACGCTTTTATCTAAAGCGACTTACAATAAGTGCATTTCAACCTAGAGTACAAACTAAGAACAACAAGAATACAGAGAAAGTAACATTTCCTCAACATAGTCAAACTACAAAAGTACCATAATAAGAGCCATTTAAGAGCCACTGAAGTGCTAATCTGTGTTTTAACTTTATCTCTGGTTTACGGCATAAATGCGTCATTTTATTTTGTTAAAAGGTGGAAAGGGAAGTCAAGGTGACCAGGTATGTGTCTTCCTGATGGAAGTAGGCCTCATGTCTCGGGTCTTTCAGTAATATGACACCTCATTGATTATATTTCAAAAATGTTTAATTAATAGTATTTATATTGCGGACACCTTCATCTCTGGTGTACGGCATAAATGCGTCATTTTATTTTGTTAAAAGGTGGAAAGGGAAGTAGGCGAGCAGGTTTGTGTCTTCCTGGTGGAAGTAGGCCTCGTGTCTCGGGTCAGAAACGTAAAACCCTCCCGTCGTCACGGAGCCCCGCAGTGTTTTCCGTTCTGCTTCCTTGATCCTCGTGACAGCTTCGGAAATCTCCCGTCAGGTTGTACTCTGCCCGCTGTTGTGAAAACCTGCAATTTCAGTTGAACTACATCAAGATAAAAGCAACGAACCGGCAATCTAACAATTGTCAAGTCACATGCCATTTAGGCAGTTCCTTGTTTTGGCAGTTGCTCTGTTGCTGTAAGACACGAGAGGTTTTGTGTTTTTCATTTTTTAACGCAGCGCTCCGTGCCCCGTCAGCCTAAAGAAACATGCACGGCAGCGCGTGGAAGGGGGAACAAATGGGAACGTGAAGAGAAAAAAAAAAACAGGAGCAACAAGGCTGGAAGGAAGGAAAGAAAGAGCAGTGATTCAAAATAAATGATGAACAATTTTGCCACTTCCTTTCCCACTATGTTGGAGAGTTGTATTCAAAAGAGCCACTTGTAACTTCATTGTGTTCAACAAGTGGATTAAATACAGGTCTGAAAGACTTAACCTAGCTATGGCAACACAAAGCCCCCTTAGATTACTGAAACACACACACACACACACACACACACACACACACACACAGGCAGAGGCAGACAAAAGCAATTCAGATGGAGGTATTTAAAGGAAGAGGAAATGTCAGTCAGCAGGAGGATTTAGGGACTCTCTCACCAAGATAAAATTCTCTCCTCTTTCCCCTCCCCTTTAATCACATCTCTTTATCACTCGTTCACATTTTTGTGTCTCTCCTGCTCTCTCCTTCTGTCACTTCTTCCCCCCTTTCCTTCCTTTCTTCCTCCAACATTTCCCCCCTGTGTCGGTTGTTCTCTTCTTTTCTTATCTGCGCTTTCTCAGCTTCCTCGCTCAAATATTATCCGCTGTGGTGCCTTTCTTTGCTTCCTCACTTCCTGTCACTTCTTTCCTGTCTTTCTCTTCTGCGGTGTCTCACTTTTGCTCCGATCCCTCAGCGAGAGCCTGTTGACGCTGCACGGCTTGTCAGTGGATGACAAACGACTCGGTGTTGGGAGAGTGGCGCTCTTTTTCACTTTTCGGAGGCCGGCGGGCGTAATCGGGTCGCTCGCTCGCTCGATTTAAAAAAGGAGAGGTGCGAAAAACCGGGACGTCGGCTCGATGTTTGACGTGAATGTCATCGGAGTCGTGAGGAAAATGGCAACTTGTTACCTGCTGTTGGCTTTTATTTGCAGCATCCCCGTCACACATGTGTATACATAAAAAAAATTATGAACTTAATGAAATATATACTGTTGTCTTTTTAAAAATGACGAGATTGTAATTGTCTTTTCAGGAAGAAGCCAGAAGGGTGCTGCTTTATGCTCGTCAGCCGTATCTGCAGCTAATACTTAAAGCAGGGTTCTTACAGTCATGGAAAACCTGGAAAAGTCATGGAATTTTAAAATGGTTATTTCCAGGCCTGGAAAAGTCATGGGAAAAAATGAAATCATAAAAGTTTGGGAAAACTTAAAATAATTCATATGTTTTTTAAAGAAAGACTCAAAATATAAGCCGGCGTACGCTCTCAATCCGCTAAATGTTCAAAAGTGTTCATGTTTATACCGAGATTTCAGTTTGGTCATGGACATTTGATTTAAAGCCCTGGAAAAGTCATGAAAAAATCATGAAAAAGTTATGGAAAAGTCATGGAAAAGTCATAAAAAAGTAATGGAAAAGTCATATAAAAGTTATGGAAAAGTCATGGAAAAGTCATGGAAAAGTCATGGAAATCCATTGGTCAAAATGTGTAAGAACCCTGTTAAAGGAACAGTCAAAGCACTTTGTAATACACTTCCAAATGGCTGGGGGACTTTTGAAAGAACATATTTTAAAAAGAGAAAGGAGGCGGTCGGGTTAAGGTAGCCTGTTCTCTGGCTGTGTGATTTCTCCTCCTACCAAAACAAACGACCTCGTGCTCCTGCAGGACAACATGAACACCCCCGAAAAAAAACATCCTTGATTATTATTTCAACTGATATGGTCCTGACCTTTTCCTGTCTTACTACCGCTCGCTTGCAATGCCAAGGATATAGGCGATGAAACTCCTTCTGCCTTTTCCACCTTATTAAAAGCCACTCTCCGAAAAGTGTGCCGGCTAAAATGAACACGGAAAAAAAATGCAAATGATTCAGTTTTTACCGGCCATCCTCGACTCCTTTACATGCTCTTCATTTCCTCCCTTCGTTGCTGCCCTGTCTCTTTCTCTCTTCGTATAATGACAGATGGTTTGACCTCTGACCCCTTTGTGTTGACTCTGTGGGTTAAGGGATGGAAGAAAGAGAGAGAGAGAAGGAAGGAATGAAGGTAGGAGAGAGGAAAGGAATTGAGAATTGAAGGGGGAGATGAGGCCAGTTGATAAAAGTGCCTGACGTGGGAGTGACACTCCTCAGTGCTGCAACAACATCACACACACACACACACACACACACACACACACACACACACACACACACACACACACACACACACACACACACACACACACACACACACACACACACACACACACACAGAGAGAAAGAATGACAGGTAGACTCCCATAACGACCAGAACAGACGTCGCACTGGGAGCTCTGGCCCTGCTGGAAAACATTCACCCCTGTCATGTTGCTTTCTGGCCTCGTGTCCTGCTCCCTTGTTCTCTCTCCTGCTCCCTTGTTCTCTCTCTCCTGCTCTCTTCTTTGTATTCGCTCCTCTCTTTCACTGTTATTCTTGGCTGTTATTCTTTTTTTCCTTGTTCTTTGCGGTCTTCCTCTTTTTCTCAACATTTCAAGTGGAGATGCCGCACCTGGTTGGTTGGCTTGTCCTATCGCAGACATGAAGTCTCACACACGGTGAAGCGGACATCCGCAGGTCACGGTTGTAATTCTGTGTAATTACATTTTGATTAGCTTAATCAGTTGCTCTGAGAACTTTAACCCCCCTCCCTCTCTGTCTCATAGAGAGCTGTATTTTTTGACTCCAGAGTCCTTCAAGAAGCCTCTCGGTCCTCTGTGTCTAAAGAGGATCAGACCAATTTAAAACGCCCCCAGCCCTCTCTGTTGGAGAGATGACTCCATCTCAACCCACACACTCCTGGCTCAAAGCTCTTGACACAATCATCACTCAATTCTGCATGAAAATAAAGACACCAAGAATTAAACCGGACACTTTACAAAAAACAAAAACACTAAGAGGATTTGAAGCCCCACATTTTTGGGAAAAAAATAACTGAGTCACTGTCTGTTTTCCTGGGCTGCCTCACTCTGTTATCTCCCTCACTGTGCTTACTAGGAGACGTGACAACAATAAACCTAAGCAAAGGAAACGACAGAATACTAATACTAACACACGTATCACACACTGGAGAACTTTAATAACAATATATTTCAATGGAAAAACTAACTTTATCTAACAGAACACCACTACATCTGCTTATCACCTTATTAATTAATTAATTAATCTTCATTTAGTATGTTTTCCCTTGCCTGAAAACCAATTAAATTCCAAGAACATGCATACATATAAATATGCCCTCATCTATGTATTTTGTTTCTTTGATTTCAAAAAGGCTCTCACACACACACACACACACATAAACACACACACACACACACACACACACACAGATAAACAAACACACACATGAACACACACACACACACAAAACCATTCTTCAATACTCTGCTGACTTTATGATGTTTTGTCGACTGTTTTGTCGTCCTCTAGGTGTTATGTCTATGTATTGTCTTTTGTCTTATAATCATAATAATAATACAAAAAGCAGATACCATCTCTTTCCCAGTTCCAAATATTAGGAACCTGTGGAATTTAGAGACCGCAAACATGATCACTGGGTTGAACTTAAAAGGGACATATGATGCTCACGTTCAGGTTCATGCTTTTATTTTGGGTTTCTCTTGCAACACGTTTACGGCATGATGCAATTAGGGAGACAGAGGAGTGGCTGAGGACAGGTGAAGGTAATTAACCAATAAGGAGACAGAGGAGTGGCTGAGGGCAGGTGAAGGTAATTAACCAATCAAGGAGACAGAGGAGTGGCTGAGGGCAGGTGAAGGTAATTAACCAATCAAGGAGACAGAGGAGTGGCTGAGGGCAGGTGAAGGTAATTAACCAATCAAGGAGACAGAGGAGTGGCTGAGGGCAGGTGAAGGTAGGAGACAGAGGAGTGGATGAGGGCAGGTGAAGGTAATTAACCAATCAAGGCGACACAGGAGTGGCTGAGGGCAGGTGAATGTAATTAACCAATCAATGAGACAGAGGAGTGGCTGAGGGCAGGTGAAGGTAATTAACCAATCAAGGAGACAGAGGAGTGGCTGAGGGCAGGTGAAGGTAATTAACCAATCAAGAGTGAGGAGAAACAGGAGAAACAGAACAGGGCGTTTCAGTTGAAGTAGATATCTTATGGGTTTTGTATAGTTTAGGATGTAACGTCACGTAACCGTACGCTTTAAAGAATGATAACAGTGCAAACCTCATTTTATTGAAGACTCAATATGCACTGGACATTCTCATGTCCAACTTTGAACCCTCCAAAATCCTCTACTTAGGCAGCAAGAATACTACCCAGCCGTGCTTCATTGGCTCTCATAAGAACACAGATCCACTTCTACCGAGACACCAACGTTGAAGCTGATTAACGTTGATGCTGTAATTACTCCGGTTGCTTGTCATCTCACACTCGATCTAGCTGAGAGGGAGACGGAGCATGTGGAAGAGAGATATTTGATGTATTAGCGCTTTCATTTACACCCTGGACAGTCTGCGCCTGATAATGGAACACATCCAGTCCATTAAACAATGAGACAGATGGAGAGAGCGATAGAGGAGACGCTCACTTACCACCATGA
This sequence comes from Liparis tanakae, assembly GCA_036178185.1. Classification (NCBI taxonomy): domain Eukaryota; kingdom Metazoa; phylum Chordata; class Actinopteri; order Perciformes; family Liparidae; genus Liparis; species Liparis tanakae. The sequence continues at coordinate 5,155,137 of CM070095.1, read as the reverse complement.
GTCGCGTGGAGCATCTAAGTAGCTAACACTGCACGCGGAGACACACGAGGAGACCAAACTACAGGAGCATCGACTCTCACACACACACACACACACACACACACACACACACACACACACGGTCGAGTAAATGTGCAACGTATTAGAACAAACAGACAACGCTGTTGCTCAATCAGCTCTGTTTACAATCAAGACTCTAAACACATAGATTCACACTGCGCTCTCAAGTCCAATAACACACACACACACACACACACACATCAGCTAAGATGCCACAGTACATACACACACAACATTTGCATTCTTGTAATCTTTATATATCAGTTCAAAAGAATGTGAATATGATACATGCTCACTTAGTCACACATGCACACACACACCGACACACACATACCACTCCTCATAAATGTGCATATTGGTTAGAAGAGGAATGTGTGTGTGTGTGTGTGTGTGTGTGTGTGTGTGCTTTCCATTCATTTCATTATAATTGAGGAAATTCCCTTTGTGTGTTTTTGCACTTGGGTGGCATGAGGCACAGTATACGATTTCAGCCATGTTTGGTGTGTGTGTGTGTGTGTGTGTGTGTGTGTGTACAACATCTTGTAGTACACTCACCACTTACCTTCTTCTCCCCTTGTTTCTTTCCATCTTTTCTCTCTTCCATCTCTATCTCTTTCTCTCTCTCTCTCTCTCTCTCTCTCTCTCTTGTGCTAATCTCTTTTCCATATTAACCTCTAGGTCTCTCTGCTATCTCTCCCCATCTCCGTCCTCTGTACATATATATATATATATATATATATATATATATATATATATATATATATATATATATATACATACCTGTCCGTTTTTATCTCACTGTTAACACCTTGTCATTCCCTCACTTTTCACCAGCTGCTGCTTGTTCACACTCTGATACTCGGTGGCCCTCACACACACACACACACACACACACACACACACACACACACACACACACACACACACACACACACAGAGACACACACATACACACACACACACGCACCTACACACACTCTTCTCACATGCATGCACGTACCTGGATTGATGTGTACAGGCCGGGTTGTACAGAGCATATCGATGTGGCTGCCGGCTGATTTGTTGCCTGTTAAGGTATAAAACAGAGACAGCTAACACACACACACACACACACACACACACACACACACACACACACACACACACACACACACACACACACACACACACACACACATTGTTACAGGTATGTACCGACTAGCATCCAGTGACACACTCCTCTTCTATGCTTCTTTTGCACTCATATCACACAACCTTTTACACACAGTATGGTTACACACACACACACACACACACACACACACACACACACACACACTCAACAATTGGTCAAAGCCAAACACATATTTCCTTTACTTTGTCTTTGGTAAAAAGGCTGCTGGGACATTTTGCTCGATAATGACTGTTCTCATTTCCTCTCTTTCGATCTCTCTTTCCTCTGCGCTTATCCCCCTCTCTCTCTCCCCCCCTCTCTCTCTCTCTCCGTATGGTTTTAGTTTTGATCTTTCCGTCCTATGTCCTTGGGGCACGCTAGCTGCCCAACTTGTTGTGCCTTTTTCTATTCAAGTGTGTATGTATATGTGTGTGTGTTTACACAAGCTTGAGACATTTTCTTCCGCTGTGTATGTGAAAGGAGTATTATATGTTCCTGTATTTATGAGAGGAAGAAAGGGCAAAGGGTACGCGGGCGAGAAAAAAAACGAGATACCAGAACGAGGTAACCCCTGTGAGGTCTTCGATATTAGTCCCACTAACCCGGCTGGTTGTGAAACAAGCCAGCTCTCTGATCTGACGTCTCTACGGGGAATACACTCTTTCTTTTTATCTCTCTCTCTCTCTCGCAGTTTTTTTTTTCTCCTTTAAAAATGCAGAAATGCCTCATGAATGTGTATGGAAAAATGAGAAACACATGGGCTCCGGAGAGAAACTTCCCGCCTCCCCTCAGAACGCAAATGTTGGCTTTAGGGTGAAACGCACACTCACAGACTTACACCCACATAAGTACCCACTCCCTTACTCTGACACACAAACACGACATATAAAACATCCAGCTACATTCATCATCCACACACACAACGATTTGACTTTGAACATATCAAACAAACACTGATGAACACACACACACACACACACACACACATAAAAGCGCGATGACGGCATTTATAGACCCGTAATGTGTGTAATAATAGGAGTTGAGGTGCTAATATGTTCTGTGTTGAACAACAGGAATATCACCTTAACACCTGAGGAGCTTTACTGAGCTGTGTGTGTGTGTGTGTGTGTGTTTTACTTGTGAAAACCTCATTATTAGCCTTCTGGCAACTAATGAATGAGTGTGTGCCGTGTCCATGGACCGCATGTGTGTCTGCAATCCAACCTGTGTGTACGTGTGTGTGTGTTTTTCTCCGACCACCCAAAGTTGTTTGGTTTCTTTCACACTTAATTGGACCGCGTGAGGTGATGCTGCGGCGGCTTCACTTGACTTTCTGCCGTGAGACGCCTCCATTCCTTTTGTGAGCTGGAGCGAGGCAGTGGGCAGGGGCGAGAACATGTGACCCCTATCCACAGTCTTCTTCT
>CM070095.1:5117500-5150000 GCA_036178185.1 Liparis tanakae | reverse complement strand
AGCAAGACAAACACACACACACACACACACACACACACAGTCTCACACACACACTCTCCCTCTTTTCTTTTACACACGTTCCCCCTCCAGCATATTTCTGAGGGACGGTCCAGCTCGTCGAGCCACCGTGTGTTGTGTGTGTGTGTGTGTGTGTGTGTGTGTGTGTGTGTGTGTGTGTGTTTGTGGGAGGGTCGGTGGGTCACGTCCCACTGCATGGAGGTTAGGATCACTACCAGCTGGATTCACTTTGATGTCTCCCTCCTCCCTCCCTCCCTCCCTCCCTTCCCCTCTCTCTCGCTCTCTCTCTCTCTCCTCACACAGAGTCCTACCTCCACCTACCTGTCCTCATTTATCTGTCCAGTTCAAAGTAATGAATCAAGGCACAAACTAACGATCTCCTCTCGTAGCCTGTATGTATCTAGTATCTATAGGCAAGATTTATTCATTTCATTGTTTTGTTTTGTTTTGTTTTTTCTCATTGCATAAATATACATATTTTTGTATTAGCCTTTATTTAACCAGGTCGGTACCATTGAGATACAATGACCTCTTTTTCAAGGGAAGCCTGGCCAAGACAGCAGCATAGAAAAAAAATGCATAAATATGATATGTTGTTGTAAAGTGCAATAAAATCCCTTATTGGATGCACAATAAGTATAATAATAAGTACTCTATTTTGAGAGGAGCATCCCTTTACTAGTTCAATCTCCATTGAGGGCTTTAGTTGTGGCGCTCCAGTGATCCAGTATCACACTGAGGGTTAAGCGCCAACACATTGTGTTTCTGGTTAGTCCGTCCGCTCCATTGTCGTGATCGTGAAATCTCTTCGCTTGAATTTCTCAGATAACGCACAAACGTCCGTTTAAACTCAAGATGCACCGGCTGGGACGAGGCTGCCAAAAGTCACCGTGACCTCACAAAACACGCTTTTAGGCTATAACTCAATAATTCATATGCTAATTATGGTAAGTTCACACTAATGTCTAATAGGATAAGATGATGAATTGATGACATTTCAGACAGCCGGTGGGAAAAAAGATTTTTTGTTAAATATTCAAATAACACGAGATACATAGGAAATGTAGTTAGTGTCGCTCCCTGTGAAGAGAAAACAGATCTTTTTTGTCAATGGACTTCTCCCATATTAAGCCAAATTCAAAAAAGATATAATGAATGATACGTTTTACCCTTGTGTGAATGCCCAGAAAGTGCAAGACAGGTTAAAATAGAAAGATCAGAAATAGAAAGCCACTTCTTTCACAACTCAGCATCTCCACGCCGTCACCACGGCATCTTTTCCAACGGAGCTTCTCCAGAGCCGCAACGACTTGGCACGACCATCTCCAAGGGAACTGGACTCCATGTGTGTGTGTGGGTGGTGGCGTTCCCCCGCCTGTCCGTCCGCTCTGGTTCACGGGCACCCGGTGGGGTTTGACACCCTGGGGTGGGGGGGGGGAGATCGACGTACGGCCCCAGCACCTTCGTTCATCTTTCCGCATCACAAGAATGTGATTAGTTCACAACATCTGAGTCTGCATTCATCGCTTTCTTCTTCTCTTTGTTGACGTGCCAGTATTTCCACCTCGGTGACCTTTTCATTTAAAAATGACGCTTCTTTTTTTTTTAACCCACTCCCAAATTGTAAGCGTTTCCACTCAGTGCATTTTTATTCGGGAATCGATAAATGACTATAAAAAGCAACGAGTGGAAACGCACATCATGAGCCTCTCAAATCAAACGAACCGAAGCGCGTCATTTTCTTCTTATCTGATGAAAGAAGAAAACTGTCAAACGTGCGCGAGACGCTCCATCTTCTCCAGAGGAGGAGGAAGGTTTGTGTTTTCTCACCCATGTGTTTCTGACCTTATTACAAACAGTGTTCTGAGACGACTGAAAACGTTCACAAAGGAAAGGAAGTGATTTGATGTGTGTGTGTGTGTGTGTGTGTGTGTGTGTGTGTGTCCCCTCCTGACAAACCCTTTCATGCTCACATCAAGTAATCAGAACAATATGTTTTTTCTTGTTAAGTACACCGAATGCCTGGCGTACGACTCGACACGTACACACAACTCTAACCTTATCGAAAGCTTGTTCTATACCTTTTTCCTGGATCTGATTCAGTAGGTGTGTCATGTGCCCTACGAGCGACACACGGCTGCTGTTTACCGGCAGAGGCCCGTTAAGTCGTAGCCCCCCCCCCCCTCCTCCGCCCTCGCTAAGCAGCGGACATCAAACGGAAGCGGAGACGTGTGACTTCACGACTGATGGCCGCACCTGACAGACTTTGATTAAGCCGTCTGGACGAAGACGAGTGTGGTCCACTGTGTGTGTCTGTGTGTGTGTGTGTGTGTGTGTGTGTGTGTGTGTGTGTTATTGATGGAGGGATCCTATAACTAGCTGCAGCTGTGACCAGAGCCGCATCAGTCTCCCCCCTCTGCTCCGTCTTCATTAGAAGCTTGATTTACAGAGACGTCCCAAAGAACACAGATTTATCGTTCACGCTAAATGAAGTTTCGGGAAAATAAAGTTGAAGAAAACCGATGTGGTCGACGCCCTTTTATTCCCGTCGATTTCTACGTCTGCCGTGACTAAACGATGCAGATGTTCCCGAGAGGCCGCGAACTCTGCTTCCACTAAGAATGCTGGGTTCACCTGCTGTGCCTCTCCCCGGCCCTAAAACAATTTTATTTGATCCGAGAGGGAGAGACTAAGTGTACGACTGTCCTTTACGTCACTCCGGCGACAGTCTTTGGATTGTTATTTTTCACTACGGAGTGGTTAAGCTCTGCACTTAAACTGGCATCCTGTCTGGAACAGAAAACCCCAGACTCATGTTAATGTAATCTCAGCACAATGTGTGTGTGTGTGTGTGTGTGTGTGTGTGTGTGTGTGTGTTGACGTCTTTTAGCAGCCCTGCCCCGCAGCGGTGCTAGTCTGATTAGGTTTTTGCAGTCCAACTCTCTCTAGACTCTGTTATTAGTGTCATTTCACTAATGTTTGACTAAAAATACCGTTAGGAGCGTTCTATTAAAACGCAGCGGGGCCGTGTTAATCGCCTAAGTCTCTCTCTCTCTCTCTCTCTCTTACCCTCTTCTGTCAGTCACTCTTGCCCTCTCGCTCACTCTCGAATACTTCGCCCTTGTTCTCTGTCATGTCACACACACATTTTTGGTTCTTAATCTCTCCTCGTCTGCCTCTCATGAGTCTTATTACCAGATGCTATCGAGCTCTCGCTGAATGTGCCTCTCCGCTCTCTAATGGTTCGGCTATTACAGATTATGTTTTGATTTAAAGACAGACGGACCAAGAGGGAGGTGTGTGTGTGTGTGTGTGTCTGTGTGTGTGTGTGTGTGCAGTTTCTTTCTGAATAAAAGCATAGGCTTTTCTCAAGCTAATGATGATGATTATTATTATTATTATTATTAGCTCTGTTAGACCATTAAAAACACGTGTTTTGGTCGTGATGCCAACAGAAACATGTCTCCATGACAACGCGCTGCTCCTCCTCAGTGGGCTCTCTGTAGCTGTGTGGCTGCGGTGGGTTTTTGGGAAAGTCATTTTGGCCAGTCCATTATTTTAATATGAGAGTGCGGCGACATACGTTGACATCATTTCTGATGTTTTGGGAGTCATAAAAAGCACCTTGGAGATCTCTCCCTGACTTTGATCTCTTCTTTTTTTTTTTGTCTTCTTAATTATTTAATTCTACGTCCCTTTAAGGGTTGTTTGGGCTCCATGTGTCCCTGGATGGGCTCCAGCAAATACGATACATGTGTTTTCAAAATGTATATATATATATATATATATATATATATATATATATATATATATATATATATATATATGTGTGTGCATGCTGCGAGCGGAGGTGTACGAACCTCTGATGACACACACACAGACACATGGAGTGTAGACAGCTGTGCTCCAGATGTTCTGTGCAGAGTCACGCCTGAAACCCATTTGTTGTCTTTGTGAACGGTGGCCATCAGGACCAATCGTCTCGGAAACGCCGGACTCGCTGACCTCTCGGCTCGGCTACCGATCAATCAAAGCGATCGCCGCGCGCTCTACGGCCCGTTGCGCCACACGCAGGCGGATTTGTAAACGGTGATGATTATTATTCCCCCCCTGATGTTAATGTTTACCTAAAGCGCAGTAAAGTGCAGGTTTTTAATCGTTTTTTTTTATGTCTAAAAGTGCAGATTGTAAATATGCTAATAATTCCACAGAGATGTTCCCATCAAAAACATCAAAGGTCATTAAAGATTTTCCTATTATTAAACAGGTCTGTGTTTGGGAGCTAAAAACCTTTTGACTGCTTTTTCTTCCACATAAAACATTTTCAAAACAGCTTTTTTTCATCTTTTTTTACGCGTTTTTCTTCTTCTCTGACTTTAACTGCGTCTTTGTACTTCTTCAGGGCCACCGGACGGCCTCGGTGTCGCCCACATGCCCGTGTGTTCACGTGACATCCTCGTGCGTCCTGTTAATCAAAGCACGATACACCAGCAAAATGAAACCCTCCATAACTCTCCACATCACTGGTCGAAAACTCCACAGGGAATTTTTTTAAATGGGAAAAATTGCGTTTAGCGTATTTCACAAAGGCGAAACGGCGAAGATGAAACGATGGCAGATGAAACTCTTTTTTAGTGGCGTTTTTTCTCTGATCTTTCCGACTCTCACTCACGGTAATGTTCAATCAGTGAGGATGGAGTGGGGGGTTTGGGAAGGAGGAGGAGGAGGAGACAGGTCACATGGCTCTTCCACAGGTTAATCTAAGCCCACCTGCCAAACCCGTCTGTCTCCTCACCTCTCCGTCTGTCTTTCCCCCCAATTGACTGTCTATATCTGACTGATTGAGCCGCGTGTAACCCGACACCCATCTGTTTTGTGTAGGCAGTAAAAAACCAATACGGTTAAGCCGCTTCACGCTACGTCGGCCTGACATATTGAGCACATCGACTCGTCTGCGATGGCCCGGTGCGGAGGCTTTGTGGGGGCAGTTAAAAAGCAATCCAGGCTGGATTAGACTTTCCTCCACGCTGTGCCACAGTTACTGAAAGACTCCATAAAAAAGTATGCACTCGCCGAAGAACGACAGATACGGCCGTGGACGCGGCCGCGAAGTGACAGGCACGGGGAAATCAATTCACGAGACGCACACACACGTAACACAAACATGGCAATTCTAATAACATCTTCCCACAACTCTTTCTATAAGTGATTGTGTTTCCCTCTGTGTGTGTGTTTAAAAAGCGCCTCACACACACACACGGATACATGCCAATACTTAATCATTACACCTGTTCAACAGGCATACACTTTATATGTAAGTTGCTATTTTAAAAGTCACACCCGCTATGTTTTCCTAAAGACTCGACAAACAGTGAGTTCTTATAAACAAACTAAGACGCCGGTAAACGAAGCCGCCCTCCGTCCTCTTCCAGCCCGCCTGCAGACAATGAATTACATCAGCATTCTTTCTCAATTACTAATATGATTTATTTACATATTTTACACAGTTGTTTCCGCTGTTGTAAACAATACTGTTGTAGCTCTAGAAACCACATTGATTTTGTTAGGAATATGAATAAATTCAAAACCCATCTTTCTTTTTTTTTTAACATACTGTATTAGAAAGTAATGTAAAAGGTCAGATGCTTGAGGATTAATAAAGAACTCAAGTGATAAGCAGTGTTAGGTGAAATGGTCCTGATGCTGCTGCAAGCCGATGCGTCCTTGTTCTTCTTTAGTTATAGTTATGGGTAAATATCACTTTAATAACAGGAGTCCACCAGCTAATAGCTGCACCGCCTCAGTGAGGGACGCATCCACCACCGTGTCATCGTTCAGGCGAGTCAAACATTGGAGAGACAATATTTGTTGTGTATCATCAGGATGATCCATCCGGTCCATATTTATTCCACACATGCGTTTCCATTGCTGGTTATTAATACCATTCTTTACTGATGTATAAACTCTAAAACATAAGGAAAGTATATATGTTTTCTATTCCTATTTTTTCTTAATCATTCAAGACTTTTACAAAAGGAACTCTCGTCTCCTTCGGCCACTGACCTCCTTTCTCTCTCTCTTTCTTTTCTGAAGCGCTGTCCCCATTCTTTGTCTTTAGCTCTTCATCTCTCTCTCTCTCTCTCTCTCTCTCTCCACTACTTCTTCATCCGTCCCCCCCCCCCCCCCCCTCAACTTTCTCCTCAGGTCGGGTCTGCTAGTGATCATGCACGCCGATCGCTTCAAAACCAGCAGAACTAATGCAGAGCAGGACCCGAGCTGTGATGTAGGCAGAGAGGCAGAAGGACTCGGAGACAAGGACTTAATAACGGCGAGGCCGAGAGAGCGCCGGGTCCGGGGAGAGATGAGAGAGATTGTGTGTTGAGGTAATTCACCGCCTGGAGAAAACAGGCGGGCGTGACAACGGAAAGAATAAAAGTACGACGGCAATAATCCAAATATTTGTGCGCTCGGAGGTAAAGGCCGAGTGTGTGCGAGTTTAACATTATGATTTGCCATCAGGTTTTTATTTCATGTCCCACGGACCACAGATGGGACCGTATTTTAAACTCTCATCCATCCATTCTCCGAGCACTCTATCAAGAGAACCACTTTTCTACCCATACATCATCCCTTTGTCCGTCCTTTGCGGCCATTTCTCATTAAATGTATGATTTTCCTCTTTTTTTTTTACGCTGTAAAGCACCTCCGCTGGACGTTGTTTCTACGTCCTTTCATCCCTCCGGCACCTCGTATACTTGCTTCATCCGTTCATATCCTGAGGTACCAGCAGACGTGCATTACCTCTCAATCGCTCGGCTGCTTTTCATTTATCATGTCAATCACCAGAGTTTCCACATTAAAAACTCCTCCTCATTTTAGAAAAGAAACTTGTATCTTCTCATCATTTTTTATTTATTGTGTCTAAAATGTTAAAGCTCCATTAATTACTTTGCAAGGGAGATCTGTCTTGAGTAAAAAAAAGAAAACTGACTGAAATAATTGATGGAACAAAATCTTTCTGCATGTTAACATGTTGAGAAGAAGAGTCGTTAACTCAGTGTGACTAAACACCTCATCCATTGGTTACTTCACCCTTTTATCTCTACCACCATCCTCTATTCAATAATCCATATGATAATAATGTCATAATAGTGTATCGCATATCAGCGGTGTCCTTTATCCATCTATTATTATTCCCCCACTTCCCTTCTTCATCCCCTTTTTTATTATCTGTTTCCCATCAAAGTGGCTGTGATTAAGTGGTGAGATCTGACTTTTCTTGACTTTTAGCAAAACATAACAGAAAAAGGGGACGATGACTTGCACATGTGGATGGAGATGGGACGGAGATAGAGAGAAAGAGTCAGAGGGGAGGACACGTAAAGGGAGGGGAGGGGGAAAGTGAAGGTTTATAGCAGAAAGAAGGAGAACGAGAAACAGAAGAGTCAGGAAAGAGGGATGAGAGAGGGAGAGCAGGGGATGAGACGTTGAAAGATGACGTCGCTCGTTCACATTACCTTGCCGTGGAAAGATTTTCACCGTTGTAAAACGCGAGTTATGTGGGCTAATGGAAGGGCAGGTCCTCATTATTTTTTTCCGGCATTCTTTACTCACCACATCTCTGTCTTTCTTTACGTCTCAGTTTCTGCTTTCTTTCAAATTTTAGATTCAGTCACGCTCCGCCGGCATGAAAGAAAAGAGCGTCGGGAAGATCAACATCCTCCCGTTTCTGCGCGTCTCCTTTCCTCCCGATCACGGAAGTCTTTCTTTCCCTTTCTTCCTCTTTTGTCTCACCTCCTCATCCCGTTGCTCTCTCGCTCTGGGCCGGTCCTCTTTGGAGTGTCAGGCTAATCTCCATTGACGTATCAATCACGGCGGCTTTGTTGTCGTCCCTTCAACTTGACCTTTGTGTGTCTGTGTGTGTGTGTGTGTGCACGTGCGAGTTCATAGGAGCACATGCGCGTCTATCAACGTGTAAAAATATTAACACGTCACCACACTCTGCTCACTGCTGTCCATTGATGCTGATTAGTAGCAGGTGTTGGCTCCGAATTTTGAAAACACACAGGGATTCCCACACACACGCGCGCGCACACACACACACACACACGCACATCCATCCATGATAGCTGTGATTTATGGGGCTGGGACCTATGGGTTGCTGGAACAACACGGTCCTACCCTCGAAGATAATATACGAAGCAGGCACATGCACGTAATGCGCACATACGTATGGCATAAGCGCGTATAGACTCACATGCATGCACATTTTTGTCTGACGGGGCTGGCTCCTTTCAGCCCTGAGGTGAGATCAGACGTTAAAGATCTAGTGGTGAAAACACTCCCCGTGGAAACGCCACTTATTCATCCTCAGGAGGAGATACGGGCCCTTCACAATTTTTTTATTTGCATTTTTGGGTATTTCTAAGACACCTTAAATAGCATTCCTGGACCGAGCCGACATATTTCAACATTAAGCTCCGTCTCTGAACTGGCTATGGCCGCATCGTTAATCCTTTAATCTTCTGACAGTTGAAAAAGAGAACAGTTGCCCCGTAATGTGCTCACGTATTACATGATTTAATACAATACTCGTCGAGCGAGGAGAATGCACCGAATGGTACGTAACGGATGACTCCGGAGCAGCGCTTCATGAGGCTGTTACTAACCGTGCATTCACACTTCAGACATCTGCTGTCGTTGTGTGAATTAATAATATTGCCGGCTCGGTTCGGTCTCATCGCGCACATCACAATTCAAAAGTGGCTTTGGATGTTATGATCTCATAAATGTCACACAGTCCCATTAGAATATTTGTAATGGAGTGAAACTCTGATATCAATTTAAACTTAAGTCTTATTCTCATAAATTGTGGCATTTCATTTTTTATAGTCCTGCTATTATCACGATTTGGGAAATAAAATCACACTTGATGACACAAATATATGTTAAGTCTTCATGATTTAAACAACATGGATATGTTTTTCTACGTATGTAAGGTCTCAAGAAAACTATTTAAATATATAATTGGCAACAGAAGATAGCTGAACAGCGTATATCTTAAAAATCACGCCGACCAAAAGCTAATACTCACGTTTCCTTAATCTCTACAACAGATAAGTAAGAATGGCCACAATAATAAGAATAACATAGCTAGAAAATACCAGAATTTCCTTTTATCAGCTCATCATCTGAGGAAAATTCCCAAAGCTTTGAGCGCATTACATTCTGCATGAAAAAGTAAATGTATGCCTCAACAAATGATTCCATCCAACATCCATTCAAACTTCTCTATAGTTTCTACACGATGGACTTGAATGAGTTTAACGAGGCCGACATAGAAGAATAGAATAATATAATAGAAATATACTTTATTAATCCCCAAGGGGAAATTTTTGGACACAGTAGCACCAATAAACTAAACACACAAGAATAAAATATAAATATAAGAAAGAAAGAAACAGTGACTGTGCATAAACTATACAAGTGAAATATAAAATACAAAATAAAATATATATATATATATATATATATACACACAACATATATGCAAATTAAATAAAATATAGACAATGTGCAAAATGCAAAGTGTGTGTATGTTATTGCACTAGTTTCAACGACTCCTGTCGCCGCTCGCGGCCCTCTAACAGATGAAGCCCCTCCCACACCTCGCTGTGAACCGCAACAGAGCGACTGCTCACTCAATACCGATTAAGAGGGAGCCTCGATTTGTTTCCGGATTTATCCCCCCCCCCCCCGCCGCATGAAGAGCAAACGCTTCACTCTAATTCAAGCTCATTTGCCTTTTGGGGTTGTGCAGCGTTTCAGAGGTGTGCGTCTCGGGGACGGAGAGAGAAAGAAGGACGCGGGGACAAAGTCCCTGGAGTCCCCTCAGCGAGTTACAGTCTGCCGCGTTACAGACGGACCATTAGTACGACTGTCAGGGCTAACGGCTCCCAGTGGACCTCGCTCTACTTCTGTCTTCGCACGCCGCTCCACCGTTTCATTCCTCACCTGCCGCCGCTGCAGGACGCAGTTTGGAGCCACGCCTCCATCCCTCTTCGTGTCCCCTTCCCTGCAGGACATTTCTATCTTCTCTCTCAGTTTACTTCACCTCCGATCCAGCGATGCTCTTCTGTCTGCGACTCCTTCAGTTATTAGTCAAGGGGGGGGGGGGAAAGCTAATTGATTCATCGATGGGGGATTTTGAAACACGTTGTTAAGCAGAAAATTAAATCACGTTAATTCTTATTCAGCTCTTCCTCTTTCTCTCTCTCTCTCTCTCTGTCTCACACACTCCCATTCATACAGACTCAGGCCTAATGATTCAAAGACTACGGTTTTGTTAAAGAGAACTAATGCAGTGGAACGGCTTCACTTAACATAATGAAGTGTGTGTAGAGTGTGTGTGTGTGTGTGTGTGTGTGTGTGTGTGTGTGTGTGTGTGTGTGTGTGTGTGTGTGTGTGTGTGTGTGCGAGTGATTGCTATGTGGGACACAGAAATGCTGTTAGGGATATGTGTTTCCTATAATGATACTACTAGTCTGTGTGTGCATCTGTGCTTGTATTAATGACATTGTGGGGACACGGTCAGGTTGCGGGGACTCGACAAAAAGCTGTTCCGCACAAGGTTCAATAACGATGGCATAACTTCTTTTAAATCACTTCTTAAAATCCACTTTTATAGAACTGCTTTTAAGTGATGTCGTCCTTTTATGTTTTTATTTTAATTGCCTATTTGTTTGGTTTTAGTTGTATTCAATGCTTTTATGGTATGGTCTTTTTTGTTTGCCGCCATTTAAGTTGTGTTTATGCTTTGTTTATCTGTAGAGCACTTTGTAAACCTTGTTTTTAAAAGTGCTATATAAATAGTTATTATTATTATTATTATTATTATTATTATTATTATTATTATTATTATTATTATTATAAGGTTAACCATTTATTTCAGGGTTAAAAACTCTCATTAGGTTAGCTTAGCATGCGCCCCCCAGGGAACTAATGAAAGGGAATTTAATGTCCCCACAACTGGAGAAAAACATACGCGTTTGTGTGTATCGATATACGGCCGCATACGTTGTGGAACATGATTAACCACGGCTGCCTAATTTCAATGAGCCGTGGTACAACATTATTTACTTTTTGAATTAATATCTCCAATGCGTTAATGGTATCCATCCATCATTGTTCAATAACAGCAATATATCTTTAATGGATTCTCACATTTGATACAGTTACACACATTGTTGAATTAATCATCGTCATGAAGAGATGAGGAGAGATGATGAGAATAATGCGGACGAAGGAGAGAGAGAGAGGGCGGTCAGCGAGCGGGTCGGGCTAACAAGCTCACCGCGCAGCGCCAACGTCCTCGTTTTGCCCGTTTCTTTTCTGCTCATGCTCAGCAATCCAATTAAAGTGAAATGCCATGGAAGTATAATAAAAAAAGAATCAAATTAGGTGTGCTGTTTGTCAGAAGGAAGGAAGAAAAAACGAGTGGAAACTTAATAATTAGAGGGTGTAATGAGGCAGGCGGTTTGTTTGGTTCTGAAGTGAGCCGGGCTTTATGCGCTGTTGTTCGACTACGTGTCTGGTTTGGGGGGGAAAGAATAAAAAGAAGTAGAGGAAGTTATAGACATGCTGCCACTTGGAAGATGGATGACAAGATAGCTTTTAAATTCTCAATCGTTTCTTGAATTTGAGATGAATAAATTAACCGGGTTATTTTGGAGGACGGCCCAATTGATTGTTCAATGGAGCGATCTCCATGTTATTTGATGCATCGATGCTGAAGTCATGTATCATTTATCTGCCATGCGAACTGGTCCTGTACATTAGTGCATTGCACATATCTGATACACATTAGAGTTTACTTCGCCAAGTTTGTTCTTGGAAGAAATAACATGTATTGTTAATGTTTATTACCTTCGCATTGGAAATGCAGAAGGTAATGTTTTGACCGCCGTGTATTTGTATGCGCGTGTTATTCGCATAAGTCAAAAAGTATTAAACCGAATCGCATGGAATTTGGTGGGATGATTGGTAATTATCCGGGGACCATTTGATTAGATTTTGGGATCGACTGGGTCAAAGGTCAAGGTCATGAAAAGGTCAACATTTTCTTCTAATTGCATGAAATTTAGTGGGATGATTGGTTATTATCCGGGGACCATTTGATTAGATTTAGGTATCGATCGGGTCAAAGGTCAAGGTCAAGGTCATGAAAAGGTCAAATTATTCTTTGAATCGCATGCAATTTAGTGGGATGATTGGTTATTATCCGGGGACCGTTTGATTAGATTTTGTGATTGATCGGGTCAAAGGTCAATCTTTATGTTCATAATGCAATGCCCAATCTTGTGATATGCGAAGGTATGCGCTCTACCGAGTGCCCGTTCTAGTTAATAAGTATGTTCATCTGATGCACTTGTTTTTCTAACTCTATGGTGTTCATCATCACCTTCCTCAGTCATCAAGCTTAGAACCCCGGATAGTTCAAACCCTGTGTGATACGGACGCTTCGGAGCTTCTCCTTTCCTGCTAATAGCTTCCTATTACTCAACAAAGTAATTAATCTACTAGGGCCACATGAGGGATTTCAGTTTCCATATGTCATAATTTAACAAATACATTTCACACAGCGCTGAGGGATAGAAGATGAATTAAAGGTTTGTGAAAGCATAAGAAAACCGATTTAGAGAGAAAGACGTTAGCAATAGCTTCTAGTTTAACGATACATGTGAGATATTAAAATGTTGCAGTCTGTATCCATGGTGACTCACAGTAGTAACTCACACTGTTGGATTTTATGATAAAAGCACGATGATGAAAGCACTGAAAATGAGGCTAGTATAACACTTTAGTGTGTTTGCGGTCGCATGTTTGCCAACATGGAAACCTACAGTATTAGTTCTGAAGAGCCGTTTAACTGCTAACCGTTTCTTACGATACATTTATATGTTTGGGCACGTTGAACGATGAATCACACGTAGCAAGCTTCTCGATGGAAACTAACTTTCTGTAAATTCAAGTGTGAAAGTTGCACTTGCATTTTGGAACATGGTCGACTTTGAGAACAAACATATGAACTGGGTTTCTATCTAAAAGTCGCTTCCCACATTTTAAACACGTACTGATTATGGCTCTCCTTTCGAGTTATGAATCAAGTTACAAGTCTTTTAGTGTCAGATGCACAGAATGACACAGGGTCAGACTGGGCACTGACATTCTTGGGACAAGGCACCACACAACAACTACCATAGCATAACACAGCAACATAATACAACATAACATAACACGACATACACTCTGTACAGGTACTCTGACACATATAATAACCTTACTAAATATGCAAGATAAATATACAATACAACATGCTAAGACATATACCAAACCTATACATATAATACTAACCTATATACATATAATACACATGTAGTAACATATAATAAACTAAACTAAACTACAGACAATGGGAGTAGCAGGTAGTGCAATAATTCTGATAAATATGTACTTGCCATGTAAGTGTACAAGTAGTCATCTTCATACACGATTTATAATATTGGACGTTAAACTACCTGTGGTTTAAAAATATTGACCAAAGCGATTTTAGGAAGTGTTTCTATCCCCAACTGGATGCGTTGTGTGTTTTTGCAACGGAGCCGATTCAATCTGACTTCTCACTAAAGAGCGTCAGCAGATCGGACCCCCTGTCTGGCCACTACAGGCTGGAATGAGAGATAAATCCATCAGGTTGAGCTTTTCCACATTCAACTGATGCAGATTGATAGTCCTTCCCTGGGAGGTAAACACACACACACACACACACACACACATATACGCACACACATGCACCTACACATAGTTAATCATGTGTGTGAAGGTCCATTGGGGATGAAGGGAAAATCTGGAATACCAGTTGGACTCTGTCTTCCATATGTGTGTGCGTGTGTGTGTGTGTGTGGTTGTGTGTGTGTATGACTTGGCCTTCTGCCCTGTCCCACCACGAGCCACGCGGCAAGAGGTCCTACTCAGGATTATCCCCACGAGTCTGGCACACACAGACACACACAGACACTCGCTTAACCCTCCGGTCCGCCGTGGGTCGTCCAGCAAACTGCCTGTCAGCCCTAAGCTCCGCCTCCAGCTGTCAGAAGCTTCCTGTCCCCTTCCTGTTTCTGTCAGACGCAACACAGCGGCCTTCTTCTGCACATAAGCGTCCCATTCATTCATCAGCGTTACCATTCATTCTAATAGGAGCTTCCTGATATCATACTTTCTTCTCCCCTTTTGGTGTCTTTCATCACATACCTGCTGCTACACACAGTCCTGAAGTGCATATGTGTGTGTGTGTGTGTGTGTGTGTGTGTTGAGTAAAGCCAGTATGCCCAGTAATGTTTAATTGCTCAAATTAACCTGTTACTATGGTAATTAACCTGGGCAACAGTTCTGTCAACATTATAATGACAAACAGATGGCACCACTCCTGCCAACCCTGACACACACACACACACACACACACACACACACACACACACACACACACACACACACACACACAACGACAGTTAACTGTTCAAACTATATGTCCTTGCACTTTGATGTGGACACACACAACCTGTATAAGGTTATGTAAACACATAATCTACTTTTTACCTCTCTCTCACACTCACACACATGCACACACACACATGCACACACACACACACACACACACACACACACAGCATTGCACATGCAATGAAGTGGGGATTCACTGAACTTTTGAAGACATACTTTATTTAGTTTATTTGGAATTCCCATGAGCTCTCACAATCGCACACCAGGTAACTGGAGACACACAATATTACAAAATAACATAAATAAAACTATTTGTATATCTACAAGAGTGCAAATGATATTGATAGTAAAATAAAAAAAAATAAAAAATAATCATATTAAATAAGGCTAATTGCAATAGTGCTCAGTAACACAGCGAGCACCTGCACATTGTCATACACATAACTGCACATCTTTCATTGTGGATGTAAAACAACCATTTATGTTCTTCTGCAACTGATGGTGCCTATAGGCCAGTTTTCCAGCTGTGGATGTTAATGGTGTGAATAAACCTTAAGCATCTCTACCTGTCATGTTAAGTAGTGTTCCGTATTGACGAGGCCCTGTTATAACCTGTGTATCGGTGTGTTTGTCAAAGCTTGATTCTCGGTGTGTAGCTCCACACATTGATCTTCGTGGTACGGTCTCCGTCCTGAGTGCATGATTAAAGCTCAGTTTGCCCACGATGGAAACAAGGAGCCCTGACAGCTGACACAGCGGCTGCCATGAGAAGTCCTCATATGGAACCCACTAGTAATTGTGTGAGGATTTACGGCGTCACCGCCACGGCCTCCTCGGGGCTCTGCGTGTCGTTATCCCACTGACAGGCCGCATCAAGGTTTCCAACGGGAACAATAGAGATGAAATGACTCTGGAGCACATTGTCGGATGGTGTAATCAGTGGAGCACGATGGGGGCTTTGATTTGATTACTTCCTGGTGTGTCGGCTAATCAGGACGTTTTTTTTTGTGTGCTGCCATCGCAATGTCAGATCTGATCAAAGGAAGGCCGTGTCATAGCTGCGAGGGAGACATTTTAATGCAGTACGAAGGGGGGGTATCGAAAGAGATGGAGAGTAAAACGGAAAAAGTTAGAGATAGAGAAAGAGAAACGACACGGTGCTGATGGAACGACGCAGAGAGAGGGAGCTTTATCTTGATGAAGAGCAGACCCCCTCTCAAGCCCCCGCGTGTGTCTGTGTGTGTGTGATAAGTCTATATAGGGACAGTTTGATGGCGGTCGGAATAGTTACCAGGCGGAGACGTCGCCTCGCTCCTCTCACCTCTACCACGGGGGTCCAATCAGTCGGCTCCCCCCTGACAAGGAGCAGAGCACACGTATTAGCACAATCACTTCCCTTGAGTATAGCAGGTTAGCAATTGAGTGTCTGCCACACACATTAGTTGTGTTTTCGCTGGAGAGTATTTATACCTCTCGATCCACTTCCCCCTCATCGTTTCGCCTATTTCTTCTCCGTTATGGAGAGGCTCGAGGATACGAATGACCCTTTCAAATCCAACAAAACACATTGAAGATAAATTTGTTTTGTCTCAGATAATGTCATAAAGTCACAATTATTGTTAGAAACACACAAAACTAATGTAAAATAATATCTTTGTTTGATAAACTAGAATAAATGTTCAATCTTGAAGTAAACAGTTGTAGAAAGCTCCCTCAGCGTGGCAACATATCAGATGGAACAGATTCAAAGTATTGTTTAAAGTTCTAAAATCTAAAATATGAATGAACTAATACTTATTCATGCTGACGTGTTTAAAAAAACAGGTTTAAGAACTTGATTCATGCAGAGAATTCCTGGGAGGGTTTCACCTTGAGGGTAAGAGGTGAGCTCCGGAGTCTGTGTGTGTGTGTGTGTGTGTGCGTGTGTGGATGACATGATCTACACACACACAGACCTGTATGTCTTAAGGGAACGTTGGTGTCAGTCTGGGTCACGATGAGAGAAAGTATCCACGGGGACAGTGAGGCGAGATAGGAAACAGACTGCTTCAGATAAACACAGTCCTCCCGCTGGTCAAGGTCAGTGTGTACACACGTGTGTGTATGTGTGTGTCTGCATGCAGCCTTAGTGCAGTGGCTCTATCTGTGTGTGGGTATATATATATATATATATATATATACGTATATGTGTATCTGTGACTCATAGAGGGCACATCTGGACACGTGTCCCTACTTTTAAGCGTGATCTTAACCCACCCCATTTTTACATCAGCCTTTGGCAATTATGTATGCAAAGATGTCAACCTGGTCAAACCAGACTGTGGCTGTGAATCAGGGGTCAACAAACTGACACGTGAAAACCGAATTTCATTGGTTTCCCTGTCATGTCAGTAAGAAAGAATAGTTCATTAACAGTTAACAATTTTGCACACTGTCTATATATATATATATAAATAATTTAATTTTGCATTGCTGTATTTACATATATGTTGGATATATATATATATATATATATATATATATATATATATATATATATATATATATAATTTTATTTTATTTTGTATTTTATATTTCACTTCGTGTACTTTATGCACAGTCACTTTCTTTCTTTATTATATTTATATTTTATTGTGTTTAGTTTATTGGTGCTATTGTGTCAACACATTTCCCCTTAGGGATTAATAAAGATATATTCTAACAGATATGTGGCTGTGAGAGTATTTGTTTGTCTCTTTAAGACACGCCCACTGTATTTCCATCTGGGTCTTTGTGCCTTCATGTTTCCAGAGAAGAAGGACAAAGAATATGAATTTACGGCCCCTGTTTTTATTTTATTTTCGGGGGGGATCGGGGAGGGTGGGGGTTGAGGAAGTTGTGGTCGTGCTTCATGCTTGTCTCCACCGGGTGGCGCTGTGCTGTAGTGTTTCCAGCCTCTTTTCACGTGTGCGCTGGGAGGGGGGTGGAGGGAGGGAGGGGGGGGGGGGGTACAGGTGGGGCAGGGATGATACAGCACTCAGGTTGTGTGCGTGTGTGTGTGTGTGTGTGTGTGTGTGTGTGTGTGTGTGTGTGTGTGCCGGTTTGGCTTCACCTCCGCAGCCCGGCGGACGGAGAGCCATCGATCACGTTGCCTCTGAAGGGCCTCCAGGTTGTTGACGGCTCAGTTCCCTGAAGAGAAGTAAACGGCGAACAGATGCAGACGCTTTAGCGGCGCTCCGATCGGCCGGCCCCGGCGTGGAAAAGACACGCGACCCGGTCGGCCCGGCTGCTGCTCCTCCTCGGCATTCCCTCCCTTATTGTTTCTGCGTTGTGTTTCGTCTCTCTCCCTCCCTGCCAAGCTTAGTCACAGTAAGCCTGGTTAATGCCTCTTCATGTAATCCACATGTAAATATGAAACACAATTATACTCACGTCTAATTCCACTGAGCCTTAAAGAAAGCGGCATTAATTGAATCGGGACGTTTTCCTTTGGTGCTTCATTTTTTGGCATTTCTTTGTTTGGGGCGTGTGGATTTCTGGGATTTGTCCGTCTCTTTATACCTTCCTCTCTCTCGGAACATGTGTAGGTATTTTAGTTTGTGTGTGACTGCTTGAACTCGTGGAAATATTCGTGAAAGTTTCAGTTGTTTAATATCTTACAGGCCGAGGCTCCGCACAGCCAGCCTCCCTCTCTGTGGGTGTATCCATCGGGTCAGCTTCATGATGTATATGACGCTGTCTTCTCTTCTGAACACATCTTTGAAGCATATTGCGAGCTGTGAACGCAGCATGGCGGGCGCCTTTTTTTTCTTCCCAAGCCTCAATCTGTGTCTCCTTCACTCCTTTTCTTTAACCCCCCCATCCTCCCACAAATACTCCCTCACTTCCTTTTCTCTCGTTACCAATAACATAAAAATATCATAACAATGAATCCAATTTGTTGTGCAAATTCATCGTGGATTTTATTCAGCACAATAAAAGAAGAAGAAAAAAACACACACTTGCTTGCTTCCAACATGCAACTTTGTAAAACTGTTTTTTTTTCTTGGCGCTCTCAACAAACAAACATCAGATGGTATGTTTTTATGGGAATAACAGAAGTTTGGCAAACAGACGGACACATTGGGAGGCAGAGAGACGGAGAGTGATAGCTTCTCCATACCATTTACAAATTATAGCAAAAAGGAAATGAGACGCAGAAAGGGAAAAATGACATAAAAGATAAAAGGAGGAATAAAACAATGGGGAGAGGGGAGAGGGGAGAGGAGAAAAGATGGGGGATTTCCAGCAGTCTACGAGAGATTTGAAGTTAAATAGAAATGATTGGATCAAGGTGACTCGTGCTCCACTGTTGGCACGACATCATACTGATATTTTTTGTCAGTTTTCTTTGTGGCTGTCCTTTTTATTAGGATCTGAATGTCAGTAAACTCGACTTTGTCTGTTTCTTCTTTCTGTGTCTTCATTACATCATCATATTCACACAATGATATGCATCTCTCTCTCTCTGTCTCTCTCTCTCTCTCTCTCTCTCTCTCTTTATATATATATATATATATATATATATATATATATATATATATATATATATATAAAATCCTGTCTATAACCAAAGATGAACCAGTCGGGGTCAGAGTGGGAACCGTTCTTGACCATTTCATGTCTCTTCACCTCCCTTGCGTTGTAAAAGAAGGGAAGACCGTGAGCTACATCACAATATAAAATACATTTAAATTTTGTGCAGTCATATAAAAGTGCTACAGAAGATATTAAAATAACCCCTGGAGATGACACAATAAGTGGTAAAAAATGCTCTCCGAAAGAAAATAAACACCCATTCCTCCCTCTGAGTAATGCTGTTGAGCCGAATAAATCTCAAACCGCTTAATAGCACAACGGCCATAATAAAAATAAAGAGCAGCAGCTGTGCGATCAGTTGGTAGTGAAGCATAGTCTTTTTCATGGATTATTAAAAACACATCATGTAATTACTAAGCATGATTTAAAAGGAAGGGCACAGTGAAATGAGAATATGTAAAACTAAACTGGTGGTTCTTTAAACTGTCCCTAATGTAATGAAGTAATACAAACAAAAATCATACATTTGCATATACAATATACATTTTATATATATATATATATATATATATATATATATATATATATATATATATATATATATATATATATATATATATATATATATATATATATATATATATATTCTTCTCACTTTCTCTTTTTTTATTGTGGTGATTTTGTTTTTCACTTCTCTGTTTTTGAGATATGTCTTTAATATATTTCGGTATCAAATTGACAATTTCCATGACAAATCATCCGAGCTCATCTGTTATTCTTCCTCCTTCTCTCTTTTCCTCATTTCCCCCTACTTTCCCCTTCAGCTTTGTTCCCATCATTACCCGCCTTGCCTTTATCAAGTTTATCCCTTGTTCCTTTTTCCTTCTCCGCACCGTTTTATTGTCTGCGTGTCACGTCTTTTGCTACCAAACTGCTCGTCTCCGTTTTGCATCAGTGTGTAAAAAAGCCATCAGGGATCAATTTAATTTATCTGCACATTATAGGAAACCACGCTGTAAATTCAATAATGGATGCTCTTTTTTTATGATTTGTCATGCTCAATTCTCAGTGCTCAAAAGAGTCTGTGGTCCCATTTTCATTGGCTGGTACTCAGTTATAATCATTATTGCACCGAAGTAATGGGAAATAAAGATGATAGTTGTTTTCTGTGTTACCATACCCCCAAATATACACTGGCATTGACTCTAAATGTCCTTAATAGCTGCTTGTAAGTTTGGTGACAGAGTGAATGGACAGAGGGGAGGGAGGGGGTTCCCAATGTAAGAAAGACAGAAGGACATGATGTAGGAATGAGCAACAGACAAGGACAGGAATACATCTTCATGTCACTGCAGGTTACAAACAATTATTATAATTAAAACAACTCCACAACTGAAGAGGCTCAGCATGTTCAGAGGGTTTCTTTATGAAAGTAAAAAGTGTGTTAAATTAAGTGTATTTATTTGCTTTTATTTTACGTTTCTGTCTGTCGAGGTCTTTCTCTCCTCATGTCGTAACGCTCTCGATCGCCACGGCGACCTCAGTCCCTCAAAAACATGTCTGACTGAGTTTTGAACCTCACACATCATAAAGCCGCTGAGAGTTCACGTCGCGCTCGGTGCCCCGCAAATAACAGCACGTTAACACACATGTAGCCAGAGACCAGGCATGGCAGACAGACAGGCAGGCAGACAGGCAGACAAACAGGCAGACAGCTCCTGTTGTGTATTGTTTGTGTAAAGGCCTTCAGTGATAGAATGAATGCTGGCTGCATTTCCACTGGGCCGCATGGTGCTGAGGTGCCTATAGCGCTGTCCCCTCACAGCAAGACGGTCCTGGGTTCTGTCCCCGGCTAGACGGCCCTTTGTGTGGTGCTGCATGTTGCCAGCGTGGGTTCCCTCCGGGTTTCTCTCCGACTTCCTCCCACAGTCCAAAGACTTGCTGTCGCGGTTAATTGATTATTCCAAATTGCCCGTAGGTGTGAATGAGAGTGTGCACGGTGCCCCCCCCCCCATGACTCTGAACAGGATCAGCACTTCAAGAGGACGGATGGATGGGTTCCAATTAGCTGCTTCAGTCTCAGACAGAAAGAGATAGACACACAGCAACAACACTAACGAGAGGTCTGACGGGAGACATTTGTGTCTCACTCTGTGTCGGTGTGTGTCTGTGTGTCTTTGTGTGTGTGTGTGCATGCGTGCACAAGTTGTAGTGTGTGTGTTCTGAATGCAAGACAGGTATGCATCCATCTAATTAGTTCTGAGGATTAAGCTGAAAGGTGAGTAGATTTAATGAGTCTTTTGTTCTAAAGCACACCTTCATTCCTCTCTCTCTCTCTCTCTCTCTCTGGCCTTTACACATTACACGTGAACACACCCGTAGACGTAGCATCCTCACCGCAGAAGCGTTTCAATATGACTAATCACTGCCCCTTGTCCTCTGTCGCGCCATCCTCTTATAATGTAACATCAACCTCCATAACTGTAACACCCTGTTCGGTTTCTCCTTTGTCTCCTCTGTGTCTTCTCTGTCTTAATTGTTTAATTACCTGCACCTGCCCTCAGCTGCTCTCGTCTCGTTACTGTCTGATGTCGTACACCTGTGTTCCCCCCCCCTCCCCCCTATATTTCCGCCGTTTCTCAATCAGCGTACTTGTGCGTCCTTTCCTCTACTTGCGTCCTTTCCTCTACTTGTGTCCTTTCCTCTACTTGTGTCCTTTCCTCTACTTGTGTCCTTTCCTCTACTTGTGTCCTTTCCTCTACTTGTGTCCTTTCCTCTACTTGTGTCCTCGTGGACTCGTGTCTCGTCATCACTCTCAGCCCGGGTACATGTTCACATTCAAAGTTCGCTTCTCTCAAAGCACGGTCAAAATGCCAGGATGTGACCTGATCTTCCCACTTTACCCAGGATGCATCAGAGGAGACTTGTGCGTACTCTGGCCAGCATATATCCCACAATGCATTTCACCAGCAACCGGAAACAGTAGCGGAGGAGAACATAAACTACTGAAAGTTGACTTTTTATAAATACTACTGTTGTTGAGTCACGGAATGTCACTTTAGGATGTTTTGTTTATTTGACTGTAAAAAAATATTTTATAATAGTATAATTAGAATTACCTCAGGAGCAAGAACAGCTGATGTGGTGACGTCATCAAAGAACGTGACAATAAGTGTGTGTGTGTGTGACACCACTGTAAATGTAAACACTTTTTCTAAAGTCTCCCCCCCACACACACACACAAACACACACATTAGAGCTAACTAATATCTACTTAACCAGTCAGCGTCTCTTGAACCTGACTACGGCGTTAGAAACGTTTGTCGTTCCTCTACGCACTCATTTCATCTTCACTTACCCAGAAACAGTTTTTCTTCATCGTTACATTTCCTAACAAACCGTGAGCCGATTTAGGGACCGTTTACATGAATCCGAACATCATCCAATGATGGCGGCGCTTTGATGGACCCCTTGAAACACAACATATATTTATTATCCATGAAATTGCTTATTCAATGACAAAATGTCACCATTTCTTAAAGAAATAACTAGCACAGAATATGTTACCTCGTTATACACACTTACTTTTTATTACGTAACATTATGTATACGTATTACATTATGCACAGTTATCACTGCACCATATTCTCCACATAAACCTGTTCCTCTCTTCCCGGGAAAAAGGAAATATAGTAACTGGATTTTCGTTAGCTTGGAGTTTTGCTTGGGGTGTGTGCGGCTCTGTGTGTAAGAATGAGTGTGTGCTGTTTTACTTTCAGATGGAGAGGTTGATAACATCTTCTGGAGGTCAGCCAGGGCTGAATCCTCCAACTTTTTACCTTTCTTGGCTTGTAGCGCTGTGTGTGTGTGTGTGTGTGTGTGTGTGTGTGTGTGTGTGTGTGTGTGTGTGTGTGAACCTTTCTTGGCTCAGAGTGCGAACAGTGGGTGGTTTTCTGTTTCCACTTCTCCCAGCAGCATGTCTTCAGTCCCTTCCTCATCTCCTACATCAGTCTTTTATTTTACAAATTTGCATTGTTGTTTTTCAAATATTTACATCCTCGTCTCCCTCCATCCGACATTGTTTATTTCATTCATTTGTATTCTGTTTCTCTCTCAACACACTTCCTTTTCTCTTAGCACTAATGTATTCCTCTATGTCTCTATTCTTATTTCTACTGTTTCTCTCTCCCTCTCTCCTTCTCTCCTTCTCTCCTTCTCTCCTTCTCTCAGTGTCACCACCTCTTTTAATGTGTGTCACCTGGTGGAGTAATGGCCAGAGCTCAATGTGCGGTTGCAGTAATTTACCATTACCACACACACACACACACACTCACACACACACACACACACACACACACACACACACACGTTGTGTGATGGATTACTCTGGAGACTGCTGCAGAAGTGGCTGTATAGGACAATTTCGCATGGAGATGACAGCAGTATATGTGTGTGTGTGTGTGTGTGTGTGGGTGTGTTTGCTTGTGTGTTTGCTTGTGTGTTGTGTGTGTGTCGGTGTGTGAAGCAGAAGTGACCACTACCAGTTCGATGTGCTTCTAGAGGAGAGTCAGCCCTTCCCAGTGTGTGATTTTGATCTGGTTTCGCAAACCAGTTTAATTCCAGTTTTACGCGTTCAGGACCTGGCGAGAGGAGATTGTCGGCGGTTGCTGGAAGTAATAAACCGCGACATGGTAGTGAGAATAAACGTCTGTTTTGCCACTCGCCGTCAGCCTCGGATGTGACGTAACAACGCCAACATCTATAAAGCCTGCAGTTCAAGCTTTAGGATACAGCCATCCGAAAACCAGCTGCAAGAACCACAAGACCTGATGTTCATGACTACATGGACACACAAAGGCAGAAATATGATTATGACAAGCTGCGCTTATGCATGCTTCTACTTATTGTCAACTTGCATGTGGGCGCAGCGGCCTGAGCCTGGTTTCCTCACCTTGTCTCGGTGCACTTCCAGTGAAAAGAGAGCCGCTGTTTAACGGCGTGTGTGGCACGATGGCTTCGACCACGACGGCGCGGCCGAAGCTTTTGTTCGTATTCACGGTCGAAGCATCTGGTCTTTACATGAGGTGTTACATTTTATGTTTCCAGTCAAGGCGGCTGTGGTTTGTTTGGAAAAAAACAGACGGGAAAAAAACTGGGCAGCTGGAATTATCCACGGACTCAAACGGACTGAAAAAAAAGAGGGCAACCTATAAAAAAAATCAGACCCCGCTCACAGAATAGTCACGAAAAAGACGTCACCCGTGTTTGATTGACATGCGTTCCCAGAGGAATGCGGTAGGAAAACACCGGAGCAACGTGCCAAGGGCCGCCTCTTCCATTCTGGGCCCCGGCTCCGCGGGATGATTGATGCGGGGCGGCGTCTGAGTTCCCCGTGAGGCGAACGCTGCGGAGCGGTCGGTACAGTAGGTGGTCGCAGACAAGGAGAGATCAAAACATCTGAAGGCTCTGGGCCATTAACACCATGCAGTCACACACACACACACACACACACACACACACACACACACACAAACACACGCAGTCTCCACTCGAAAGCGGTGGCATGGTGGAACAGAAATGTTTTATGTTCCTTTTCAACACCTGTTTGGAGAAATGAGAGAGAGAAGAGAGAGAGAGAGAGATAGAGAGTGTAAGAGAGAGAGAGAGAGAGAGTGTGTCATGCAGTGTTTATCATCCATACAAAACTCTGGAGGTTGGCAACACATCAGTCACTCACACACACACACACACACACACACACACTCTCACACACACACACACACACATGGAGACTTCACAGGCAGGACTGCTACGTGTTTTTTAGTCCATGTGTGTGTATGTGACTGTATGCTCCATATTCTTTATGCATGTGAGTATTTATGAGCATGACTGTGTTTTCGTGCTTTGAGTTTTGAGTATGCGAGGGTATTCAGACTAGTGTTGTGTGTGTGTGTGTGTGTGTGTGTGTGTGTGTGTGTGTGTGTGTGTGTGTGTGTGTGATTGTGAGTGTTTTCAAAAGCCGTTGACGGTTGACTGACAGTTGAGGAAGATGGATGGGTTGCATTAACTGGACAGTGGGGGATCGGTTGATTGTGTGTATTGGTGTGTTTGCTTTTGCATCAGTGTGTGTGTGTGTGTGTGTGTGTGTGTGTGTGTGTGTGTGTGTGTGTGTGTGTGTGTGTGTGTGTGTGTGTACGAGGTGGGGACACCTGCTGACTGATAGACATTTCAGCCTTTCAGGCTTTGGCAAGAAGAGATGAGATGACCATATGTGTGTCATAGATTTCACCAAACAGACTCCAGAGCAACGACTGCTTCCAGACACTCGGCACCACCAGCAGCCGCCCCTCAGTTTTCCTTATTGTTCTCAAACCATCAGTGGGAGAAAACACGTCTTCCCAACGACTCTTTCTCGCACAGAAATATTTACTCACATGCACAAACTGCAACTCGTTCGTCACGGTGCGTTATTTTGTTTTTTTTCCCCGGGGTTGCATATGTTTGTTCTTTCGGCGCTGGACGTTTTTTTCCTGTAAACGTGAACGCTACTGGTAAATGTTGTTGTGATGACAACAGGACACGAGTGAGATTTCATTCCACATGTCCGTGAAGTCTTTAATCACGTTTCTCATGCTCAGTAGACTTTTACATGTGGGCAACACAACGTCTCTCAAGTGTCCGAGGGCCGACGCTCTCCTCTTCCGTGGACATTAGACCGCATACTTTGACTTAATAGTCCCTTTTCTTGCTCCTCCACATGGTCGTAATAATAATCTGGAATTGCAGAAATCTGGTGAATCTTTTCTCTCGACGTCCTCGGTGCAGTTGCTCTACTTTTTCAGCGGTTTGGCTTTGTCTAAGGAAATATTTCTTTCCATACCATTACACAGCGACAGCAGGTATCAATTAAAACAATTAGTATTCTGAAATTGGAGCTGTGTGGTTTCTGCTGACAACATGTAGCTCTGATAATGTGTTTATCGTGCAGCGCATGAATAAAAAAACTAAACATTTCTTGGAAAATTTGTGAAGCAATGGGAACGCTGGAAGAGGACTGTTTGTTTTACTGTAAGTGCATATTGGTGTGAGCTTGTTTTTACATGTCATCAAATCATACAGTAAATACATTCGGCTGTGATGGAGACAATAAGCAGAAACACAGCCGACCTTGACAGTTGGCAGTTCTATTTAATCATATTTTACACCTCAAGAATACATTTATGTTTATGACGTGCGTTTGTTGACAGCATCTTTAAACTCTGCTCTAATTCGTCCAATTCTGAGTCAACAGTCACCAAAGATGATCCCACTGCACTGTGTGTCATGTGTTTGAATACATATGACGTTTCAGAACAAGATCTGACTCTGATTTTACATTCATAGCTCACAGTCAGTCCCAGATTAGCATATGTTCATTTCAATATTCCATGTGGTTAAGTGAGAGGAAAGGTAGATGTTCCCGTAATTGAATGGATATACGTGAACTCGTATCCCCCATATGTGTTCCCATGAGATTGGGCCAGACGCGAGGGTTTATTTCATGGTAATGAACAGCTCGCCGTACATTATCCCGCTTATTGTACAGCCACTTATGAAGAGGTCAATAAATAAACCCAGAATATGGTTTTCCAACATAAAATGCTTCCACAAAAAAAAAAGTATAGACCTCTCGCTGTATACGGAGATAATAAATAAATAAAATGTGTCCATAGCAACAGTGTGTTATCCATAGCAGCGCTCTGAACCAGCAGGCCGCAGAGGGTTGTAATTGACCAATCAGAAATGAGTGTTCAACAAAGCCGTGTATAAATGCGTAATAAATGCTAATGATGGATGGATAGCAGCCAAGTATTTCTGGTAAGAGCAAAGAATGACTCAAACATGAGAAGATTATCTACTTTTTTTGTTTTTAAGCTTTTGCAAAGCTCAGTTTATACAAGATGAATATTATGAACTCAAGGCTCTGTCGTATTTCCACGTCATGATGTCATCATTACAACATGGCAGTCACGATGCCGCTGACATTACAGTCTCACTCCTGACAGATGGAAGGGAGACTGGGCATATCTGACATCGCATGTCTGCAAAGACAGCAGCATCCATGGTAAAGAAATGGCTTCATGCATTTTGCACCGCCGATCTGGTGCATTAGTCCAGATGTTTCCGTCCTAAATATTGCACAGCAGCAAGTGAAGATATTTTAAAACACCACTTCACGTCAAACGAAACCGTTCCTCGTGACGCCAAATCGCTGAAAAGAGAGAAAGACGTGACTCGTAAGGTCGGGAAGAAACAAAGCATGCCGTGACTCCGTTTTAACCTCGTCCCCACTGCAGCAGCCAGTAAAAACATTCTCTTGAGCAGTGTATGCAGAACATTTTATGTCTTTAACATATGTTACCGTTCGCCCAGAGCGGTGCGTGTAGAAATGTAGCTGCGGTTTTAAATCTGGCGTGTGAGTGTGATTTTGTGGACAGTTCATTTGGTCATTTTGTGCCATCGGATGGAAGAGTGCATAAATATACTCCATGATGGACTGATGGGGCGGTTAAACCACAACCTGCATGGGATGAGACGGGATTATTGGATTGGATTGGATTCAATCTATTGTCATAGCACAGAGTACAGGTACACATGCAACAAAATGTGTTCTCTGCATTTAACCCATCCTTAGTTATTAAGCAGCAGTGGGCAAGCTTCAGTGCCTTGCTCAAGGACACTTTGACTTACAACTAATGGGCAGAGCGGGGATCAAACCGACAACCTTGTGTTGCAGGACGACCCCCCTTACCCCACTGAGCTACAGCCGCCCACTTTTTGTCATAAATAACTGGGTAATTTTGAGATTAATCCGAAAATATTGAAGAAAATATTTTATCACGACTCCCAACAGCAGATTTGGGTAAAACAGCATTTTATATCATAGATATTAAACTGTAATTACTTATTAATCACAGGCGCTCAAATGTCATTCCACATCCATCTGGTTCACTTTAATCAATGGTTTCCATTCAGTATATTGAGGTGTGTGATTTATTGCAATAAAAAATAAATAAAAAAAACATAGAAAGAACACACAATAAGTGACTCTTTTATGTAATCATTAAAAGTGGGACGTAGATTTCGATGTATCACTGTCCCTGTAACATCCAGCATCACAGTACTACTAACACATCCCTGCATGGATTCCATACACTGTTTTCCAGAATCAATGCAGTATGCCAAAACATAATATTGTGATACTCAAGTGTGCTGATGTTTTTAACCGCCCCTTCCTCCTAAATTGCAAAAAGGGGGGGAGACACTGATAGTGACGGACAGTAAGTGCCATCTGGGCCAACCACCATTTACAGTGATTATCAGAGCTCAGCCACAGACAACACAAACTCCTCCGACGATCCTCTTAGTCACCGTCTTGCTCTCTCTCGCACACAAACACACCCACACACACACACACACACACACACACACACAAACGTTTATCTTCCCAAACAGACAAACACACACAGACTCACACACGGTGGTCTCGGTGAGATCAGAAGTGTCTGTCAGGAGAGTTTGTGGCAGTGAGATGAGAGATCTGCATCATCAGAGTCGGGTACATCTTGGAGCCATTGGCTGGCTACCATTCAGAGGAGCCTCAGACAGGGGGGTCCCTGCTCCCAGAACAACACACACACACACACACACACACACACACATACCCCCCGCGGCCCTACTTGTCCATCCGCTGTAGATCAGCAGTTCACATGAAAGACAAAGAGTATTATGTCGAGACGCGGCACACGAGACAGAAGGGATGGAGCGGGAAGAGAGAGGCCAAGATGAAAAGGGAATAAGATCGATGGACAAAAATCCCCAAATGTGTGTGTTGGAGCAGGGAAGGGGGAGGAGAGGGGTGGGGGTGGGGGTGGGGGGTTTGTTCCTGTCATCTCCTTGTCTGGATTTTGGCCACGTGGCCCCTCGACTTCACTCGCAGATGAAAGACTCGTAGCTCCGCCCCTCACACCGATACACGCGTGCACACATCCTCTCAATACAGACACACACATGCACAGCCCCCCCTCCCCCGCGCGCTATTTTAACGACTCCCATTGTTCCCGCGCGGTTCTTCTCCCCCTCCATGTGACCTCCATCTGGGGGAGCGCCATGGCGAGCTGTGAAAACTACCGTGCTTCAGCTCCAATCTGTACGGCGCTCTCTACAAGCGCCCCCGCGGGGCCTGCTGAGGTGTCAGGACCAACGTACAACACATGGGAGCCCGACCTCCGCGACCGCTACGCCGCTTATGTCTCACGGGTGTCATTCGCGCTCGCCAGGCGCTCGGTGGACGCCATACGTCTGGGAGAGCAGCGAGAAACAATCAGGAGCAGAGAGATGGAATACGTTTGGTTGCATTACTATTATTTTGGAACTCTTTTATAAGGGCGTCCGAGCTTTTTATTGTGGCGTTCTACCTTCATGCAGGTGTGGGTTTCAGTTCCTTTACTGCAATATGACAATATATGGACAATAGTGTAGTTTTTTTTTCACTTTTACTTTATTTATTTGCTTAATCAAAAGGTACTTGATGATTTAATTAGTTCTCAGAGTATCTGGTATTTTAGAGTTGGCAGCCAAAGAGCAAGCTGTTGAATTCTTTAAAAAAAAGTGATGTGCATGGATGCAAATTGTTTGCCTTCTGGGTTTGATTTGTTCAACAAAGCAATTAAGCTCATGCATGTGAGAAAACCGATTATTTAATCTTTTTTTTTTTTGTCCTGTCGGTATCTGTTCCCAATTACATTACTGTGTGGGAATGAGGTCACTTTGACTAAATAAACAAATTAATAGAAAATTATGTTTTTTATGAATTTGCACTCCAAAATCTGTCTTTGCCTTTACTTTATTGGTTCGTAACTCAGGGTTTTATACGCATGGTGGTGCAGGTTAAGTGTCCCAGGCTTGAGGTGATTAGTGGTCATGTTGATGCTGCTGGACGTGGTTTTCGGCTGCTCCGCCTTTGCTGCGGTATGTCTCTGTGGCCATGTGTGTCCCATAAAGGTGTCAAAACCAATGCAACACATGGTAACCAAAGTTCAGCCACTTCTGTAGATCACATTAGTGGGAGCCTTTCTTTTTGTACACAAGATTAGCTGGTTTTGACTTTTGATGATGTTTTTTTTCTTCTGCAAAAAAATCTGAAGCTCACATAGAAGTTTAAAAATAACAAAAAGATTCAGGGCACGCAGAACCCCGAAATCGTTCTCCTGACATGAAGAGAACAGAAGGAAAACGCACTGCGTACAGATTCAGGTGTGTGAGGTGAAAAAGAGAGAGAGAGAGAGAGAGAGAGAGAGAGAGAGAGAGAGGCAACAAAGAGAAATAGCTCAAGAGGCTACATGGAGGCTACAGAGATCAGAAGAAGCACACCCGTATATATATATATATATATATATATATATATATATATATATATATATATATATATATATATATATAAAAAATAAACAAAAACAGAGTATAAACAGAAGGCCGGCAGACTTGGCCTGTTAGTTTAACGTCTCCATCCATCCACTCCCTTCTTCATTAATCTCTGATTCAAAACATTCAGATTACTAGCCGGCTCCATCACACAAAATGCAAACAACCGTATCTATGCTTGTTCTTGTAAAACACTGGAATAGAGGAAAATGTATGAAATGGCAGTGGAAAAAACGTAATAAAAACGTTTTTAATAGACGGACGCATTAAAAAAATCATCGAGATGTGGAAAGATTTTTGGACGTGTTGCATTCTTTCCTCGTTATTTATTTAAAAGCGTCGGCCACCTCGGAGTCACCCCGACCCCGAAGCTCAGCGCTGCCCCAAACTGGAAGCAGATTTCTGGGAGGCCGGGAGGTGGTGGATGTTTTTCTGGGTCCCGAAGGAAAGATTGGATCAAGAAAGAGGAGATTTCATGGTTTTCGGGTTTTCGGGAGAGAAAAAAACATTTGGGGGGTGGTTGTGTTTTTTTTGCGCTGAGGGCCCGAGGTTGACTGACAGAGGGCGAGCTTTAGAGTCTCTCTGCTTCAATCAGGCCCAGTTGGATGGACTAATGCAGGAAAGAAAATATTTTCTAAGGTTGAATTACTTTATTGGCCAAGTACAATAAACATGCTGTGATTTAATCTCCACATTTCCAAGTGTTGTATTAGCGTATGATTATTTGGCGTTAGTGTTTGAGTGTATATAATGATTGAAGAGTGCCGCAGTGCTCCGGATACTTTTACGTGTATAATGCGATTTAAATGGCACTTTTAGGTTGTTAATACCGAGAGAAAATTCAACATGATTTTTTTATATTACCACTCAAATATTTAGTTTCTAACATAAATCAAAAAGTGCAGCAAGTATTCTTTTATTTAAAACAACATTTATATAGCCAATAAGGATATATTAAGGTAATGAATGCATAGAGTAAAACATAATATAATTCCAGCCTCCCAAGGACTTACAACACTGAGAACGCTCTATTTTAATGAATGTAAAACAAGCATTTCAAACCTAAATCATCAACCTACCTTTTAACCCTCCTGTTACCTTCAAATGTAATAACATCTTTTACCCGTGGGGTCAATTTGACCACAGCAATTAAAACCTCCAGAAAAGTATTAGAATTAATATTGTTTCCCAAGTTTAAGTGTCACTTTATGTTTGTTGATTACCTAAATAGACCTTTAAATAAAGAAAAAAGTTGATATTTCTTACATGTTTTACACAGTAAAAAACAGCCTGGGGTCAAATTGTACAGAACATTGAAAACATATCATCGTGTGAATCTGAGGTTTTCCCAGTTGTCCCCAATAAATTAAAAAATGATGACAATCATTTTTTTAGAGACGCTAAACATTAAATGGGGTCAAATTGACCCCAATGGTCATATGAGGGTTAAGTTTTGGAGAATGAATAGATGATATTGTTGATAAGTGAAGCGGTCAGACGCAGAGCTTCTCCTGGTGGAACTGACCGCTGCGTGGCGCTCCAGTTCTGACCAGCAGGCTCTTCTGTGGTTTAAGTGGAACCAGTAGGGGTCTGAGAAGCACCTCTCCTGTGGTCACCAGTGATGAGACATTCTGTCTTTGTTTCCCTGCTTTCCGGCTGTCTGTTTTTATAACGCTCGTTCTCTTTTTGTTACATCTGCCTTCCTCTTTTCGGTCTTCACTTCTGTCTTTCGACTTGCTTCCCACTTGAACTTTTCCTCAAGTGCCGGCAGAACTCTGTTCCCATTCTGGTTCATGAAAAAAGAAACATTCATTTCCCTCCTATCTGTTGTTGATTGATAAAACACACAGCTCCAGTTCAGACCATGCGGTTGGAGAATGCTCCCAAAATCATCAAATACAAA
>CM070095.1:5017500-5112500 GCA_036178185.1 Liparis tanakae | reverse complement strand
TTTGTGTATCTGAACAGTTGTGTCCGGTGAATTAGTTGCTGACTGATCATTTCCTTCCTCTCTGTAAATGAGAGGCTCAGATAGCATCGGCACACACACACACGCACACACACACACACAGACGCAAACACACACCTACACAAACACACACAGATGAACACACAGTGTCAGATGTCAAGAGTAGGTGTGGGGTCTGAGGGGATTTCCTCTCTGTGGCACACTCGGTAGATGCCTGAGTCGAGATAGCAGCATGTGCGTGTGTGTGTGTGTGTGTGTGTGTGTGTGTGTGTGTGTGTGTGTGTGTGTGTGTGTGTGTGTGTGTGTGTGTGTGGGTGTAGTTGTCAGGAAATGGTGCCCTGTTCTACATGTTTCACTCTCACTGATTTGATTGAGGAAGAGAGATAATAAACTTAGTTGGGATACCACTTCCTGGAAATACCCAATAGACTCCCAATAGACTCCTCACTGAGCCGCATGTGTGTACACATACACATACTGTTGGAGAAATATATATATATATATATATATATATATATATATATATATATATATATAGTTATAGTTATATATATAGTTATATATGCTTTTTCTGATGGTAACTGACACTTTAATATATGGTATTTTATACTTTATTACTATAATTACATTTATAGAGCTGTTACATATTATATTCCATTACCTATAAAACCATGGAGACACATGTACAAACACACACACACACACACACACACACACACAGACACACACAGACACAACGTGCTACGGTGATGTGACGATGCCTCCAATGTAATCAAACACAAGGTCCAACAGAATGGTTCAGGACGGGTGTATTTGTTTTAGAACTTTTCCACGACAAGTGTTTATCTACATTTCGCCGTGTTTGTTTCGTCGTCGTCATGGTGACCCGGGCCTACCGAAAGAGGAGCGAAGAAGATGAAACGAACGGCGGGAGGAAATGGCCTCACACAGACGCCGCTTATCTGAAACAAGTTTGGTTTCTATTTCCGCGCGGAGGCTCCTTCTGATTGGATCATCGCTCTCTCTCTCTCGATCGCCCGCCGCACGCTTGTCTCTCTCTAATTCACCATGTTGTACGTTTAGCATCGTTGTTTCTACTTGTGAATTCTGAAAGGTCAAACCCTGTTCATATATATTCAAGTCATAATGTGAAAAGATTGCAGCTTGGGGAATTGAGACTCTCATGGTGGGAGCACCAACGTGACCAAGTGAGACATGCTAAGGACAGGGTTCGTACGGTCATGGAAAACCTGGAAAAGTCATGTAATTTTAAAATGGTCATTTCCAGGCCTGGAAAAGTCATGGAAAAAACGTAAATCATAAAAGTTATGGAAAAGTCATGGAAATGTGTTATAATCACATGTTCATTTACGCCGAGTTTTAAATAATTAATATATTTTTTTAAAGAAAGACGCTCAAATTATAAGCCGGCGTACGCTGTCAATATGCAAAATGTTTTTTCAGTTTTCAGTTTGGTCATGGACATTTGGTTTAAAGTCATGGAAAAGTCCTGGAAATCCATCGGTCAACATGTGTAGAACCCTGTAAGGAGATGAGGCAGGGAGCTGAGCTTTTTAAGGAGGGGAGCTCATGGAGGAATAAAAAGATGGACAGATGAGAAACGAGAAAGAGAGATGCAGGTAGAGAGAAAGGTGGGGCGGGGTTGTCTGTACAGCAGTTGACAAAACATGGACGGACAGATGGGACTTATAGTGACAGCGAGGAGTGTGCAAGCACATCTGTAAGACAGGGTGAGCTCAGGAGGTGAAAGGGGAGCAGCAGGAGAGGAGGAGGACCAGAAAGAGGAGAGGGAGACGGGATGAAAAGAAAGGCAGAGGAGCTGAGTCTCCTACTGAAATCTCATTTCCAGCAGTCTGATAATGCGGCTCCTCTTTGGCCCGAATCTCTTCATGGAGGTAATGAGAAACACACGCACACACACACACACACACACACACACACACACGCACACACACACACACACACACACACACACACACACACACACACACACACACACACACACACACACACACATGCAGCTCCTCTTGAGGACACACATATTGACCTACAGACAATAGTAAATACAGACATGCTTAAGAGGAGGCACATGGGTGAAACATACAGCCAACACATGCAGTATAGAGATGGAAAGACGACAATATGTATACAAACATTCCCTACACAAACCTTTCTCTCTCACACACACACACATACACACACACATGTGTATTCCCCACTGGGAGCCTATTAGCTTCTCAGCATCACAGGGCGAGCAGAGGATAATGATTCACAGATCCCTCCAGTGTCTGTCTTTCTTCTTTGTGGAGAGAAGAAAGACAGACACTGGAGGGGACAGACTGACTGACATAACAGGAGAGGATAGAGGACACACACACACACACACACACACACACACAGGCACATAAACAACAGGTGTGGCAGGCATCCCCTCGTCAGTGGGATTTATGTGACTGACAAATCTGGACGGCGTAAAGTGAGGAAATCAAGAAAATGCTCACCACTACATCTGTGCTGTTCTCCAGGTTACCCTCGGCAACGAAACAAGAACGACAAAAGGTTTAAATTCAACGATACATTTACTCTCTTCCCCCTCTCCCCGTCTTTGTCTCTCACGCCGTGACGTATGCAACAAGCAGAAGAATTGTAGTCCTGCCAATACGCGCTGAAATCACAGAAACGTTCACAGGGATGGGAAATGGAGATTATTTATCACTTCAGAGAGAGTCAGGTGGTCCTCAAAGAAGAGGAAAAGCTCGGCGCTCTTCAGGTATGTCGGTGTTGATGAGCAGCCGGAGTGAGTGATAGTGATCTGGGAGGAAGAAGCTCAGAGAAGCATTGCGGCGCCATCTACTGTCTGGAAACCCCGTTTGTCTCCTCTGCCCCAGGGAGGGTGCTGTGACGCAGGAGGCCCACCTGCTGGCTGCTGGGTGGGGTTCCTTCCTGCTCCACCTATCCTCCTCTGTTCTGTCCATGCACATCAGCAGATATGGAAATGATGTGTGTTTTTTTGTCAGCAAGAGAAACAGATGTATGAACCGATTCGTGTTTCTGGAGCCGCTCCGTCTCCTCGTCTGCTCTCCTTCAGCCGTGACGCTCGACGCTGTGATGGTTATTCGATGCGGCGGCGTGCCCGCGAGCCCAATGAGCGAAAGGAACGCCGTTATACCGTCTGCGTTGAGACCGTACACGATGATGTCACATACGCACACGAGCCACCGCGGCGCTTCGCTGTAATTTGGTGTAATTGTCGATTTTTCGACACTCTTGGAGACCTTGGTGGGAGCTTTTATTTTGGAGGAGAAATGATGTCTTCTTATGTGGCTGTTGACTGTAAAACACTGCAAAAATTCAGCCTAAAAAAACAAGGAAAAAAAGTAATAAAATGAGGGAATATTACTTGAAATAAACCAAAATATCTGCCAACAGAACAGGAAAATTTGA
This sequence comes from Liparis tanakae, assembly GCA_036178185.1. Taxonomy (NCBI): domain Eukaryota; kingdom Metazoa; phylum Chordata; class Actinopteri; order Perciformes; family Liparidae; genus Liparis; species Liparis tanakae. Next base: position 5,109,017 of record CM070095.1, on the reverse strand, counting down.
CTTGCCAAGATTTCTTAAAACAAGTGAAATGCTCCAACATTAAAATGGCCTTGTAAGAAGAAATATATTGTCAGTCAAAAAACAATCATAGATTGCCTTGATTTGAGATATTTCATTTTACTTAGATTTCATTTTTTGCAGTGAAGGGGGTCATTTAAGAGTTACCTGTTATATGTTTATGTTCAACTTTTCCTCGTGGTAAAGGCGTCGGTGGTGGACACCAAGACAGAAAACCCTGTGTTGTATGTTCTGGACCCGTCAGCTCGTTGTTGTGTGTTGACGCCGTAGCTTGGATACTGCAAATGCCGAGCCGAGGTCCTGTTTACTATCAAGGTAATGGAGTAGCCATGTGGCCACGCTCTGTTTGGGCTGCTCACAGCGGATTGCTGAGGTTTTGGTGCAGTTTCAGAGGGAGTCTGGGTTTCAGACCCGTGGAGGAGTTTGCCACAGCGGTCCAAAGGTTCCAGATCCAACAGATTGTATACAAACCGAAATCATCGCGGACACACGATCTGACGGGATACAGCGCACTGCGATGTGATTGGCTGGCCATCGCTCTGCTCACTACGGAGCGGGCCACCCACTGGGCAGCATCAGCATCACATAGTCTACTGCAGGAGGTCCGAGGGGGTGGATGGGATGGGATTTACAGGTTGTGTTTTTTTAAATAGTAGCAGATATCATATTCTGGATTGACAGCATAACTGACGTCGTCATCATCATCAATAAACCTCGGGTTTACTGACTTTGTTGAGACTATGACACGTCAGGAAACTGTCCAACAAAGGATTCCAGAGTGTAATTTAACTTCTTCAATTCGTCATGTTTCGTCTGACCATAAATCTAAATAAAAAAACAACAATACTCAATTAACTAAAATATACGACCAAGAATAGAATATAACAATAGAAATATACTTTATTAATCCCTAAGGGGAAATTTGTTGACACAGTAGCACCAATAAACTAAACACAATAAAATATAAATATAAGAAAGAAAGTGACTGTGCATAAAGTATACAAAGTGAAATATAAAATACAAAATAATAAAAAAAAAAATATATATATATATATGTTAATACAGCAATGTCAAATAAAATAAGAAAATAATATATAGACAGTGTGCAAGACTGAGCACCTTGCAGGATGCACCCACGTTACATCCTCAGCATGGGTGGGCCCCACCGCACACCTGCAGCTCCACCCTGCAGCTCCACCCTGCGGCTCCACCCTGCAGCTCCACCCTGCAGCTCCACCCTGCAGCTCCACCCTGCAGCTCCACTCTACAGCTCTCAGAAACCGTCAATGAATAATGACTTGAAATACCGTCTACTTCTAGTTTCCTGCCCGTCGCGATCTCTTCGGGGCGGTTGTCATGCGGTTGTCGGCCATTTTGTTGAGGTAACGACATTAATTAGTGAAATTAGCCCGGCCTTGTAAAGACTGCTGTAGTTTTATCCTGGAAAGCATTAACAGCCTGTGGCAATTACCTCTCAATGGCTGCCTTCTGCCGAGTGTGTGGCTGTGAAAGAATGTGTCTTTGTGTGTGTGTGTGTGTGTGTGTGTGTGTGTGAGTGAGTGAGTGAGTGTGTCTTAGTGGGCACTCCTAGGCCCTGAAAACCCACTTGTTCACTATGTCCTTCACCTTTTTTCCAATTCTCTGTGTTCACTGTTACACTCTTCCATCTTTGTTCTGTGCTCTGTTCTTCGTCTCTCTCTTCTCATCATCCTCACTCTTTCCACTTGTTCTCCTTTAACGTTCTTCTTTCGTCTGTTGCATTTCATCTGTATCCCTCCACCTTGCCTGTTCTTAGACCCCTCCGTCCTCCATCTTTGCCATTCATCCCACGCGTCTTTTCTTTTCCTTCATTCTCTTCCCCTCCATTCTCCTCCTCTGTCCTTCCTGCCCTCCATCCATTCCTCTCTCTTCAACCTTTATTCCTGCCACTGCCGTCCTTCCCCTTCTTCATCCATCTCCCCTCTTACTCCACCTCGTCCTCCTCCCTCCGCCACCGTCCCAGCCCACGCCCCCCTCTCCATTAGCAGATTAGATTTAGTCCCATAATGCCGCTGGGCACCATGATTTTACCGTCTCTCATTACTCCTAAATCATCTGTTCCTTCCCTCTCTCTCTCTCTCTCTCGTTTTTTCTGCCTCTCTCCTCATCTCCCAAGTATAATATGCAAACACACACTTCTACACACACATGCTCACACACGCGCCGTATGCCAAGGCCTGCGCAGCGTCACACCCCGAATTAGCAGCGGCGCTGGTGATTTGTGATGCGCTGTGATTGGGTGGGAGGAGAATCTGCTTCAATTCCTGTCCGTCCGCATCCATCCTTTATTCCTCTCCGTATATTCCCCCGAGGCGTGAATGATTTCCATATCCCAGAGTTCGAGTACGCGTTCCCGTGCGGTTATACGAAGAGTTCCGGAGCAGAATTCTCTGGAACGAAGGAAACGACGTCATGCACTTTTTTTTGAATGACAGGTTGTTTCTTTTTCCTTTTTTTTTTTTGAGAGAGAGAGAAACAGAGACAGATGGGGACAAGACGGACAGGGAGAGATGGAGGAAAGAAAAATAAAGAGTCGGTCGTATTTACGCATGCGTGTGAGCGGGCGGGCGGCCATTCGCGCCGAGTGTTCATCATTCCCGCGGTGTCAGCGTCTTATCGTTTATTATGGCGCCGCGTTGAGTTAGCGCTGCTTATACCCTCGGTGACAAAACCGCTGATAGCCACGTCCGTTTGAATCACGCCACGGCACATTTACAACATTCATCTCCACGCCGCGCTCGTATATTAAATACCACGATGTACCGAGATGTTACACAACCTCTGAGCATTTAAGGCTTTAAGAACACATGTTTTGATTTGGACAAAAGCAAAACAATACTCACGGTTGTCTTATATCGTGTTAAAATGGTTTTGAGTTTCACAAGGAATGATTTTCCAGTTATGTGAACATGATAATGTTTTAATTATCTTTCTTATGTATTCATTTGTAGTGGAACACCAATTTAATTTTTAATCCCAATGTTATTTTCAAACAATGAGCTGCTCTCTCTGTTAAAGTCGGTGTCAAACTTGTATAAAGGTTATGCAAGTTTAAACTATGGAGCTGCTGCATAGAAAATAAAAGTCAACATCATCTTTAATATTTTATTAGATGAAGATAATAATTTGGCCTCATGTTAGTTGGGAACCGTGTTTACTGCACCTTTAACTTTGCTAAACCATTAACAAAACCCTCTGTTATACGTTGCAGTGGTGACCAGATGTTAAAAGCCCAAATTACTTTTCTCTGTTTTTTAAAATTCTCCCTTTTAACCCCGATTCTACTCGGCAAATTAAGTTTATCCATTTAAAATGATGCGTTTCCTGCACCTGTCTGCAGACCGCAGAGAGAGCCGGCTGGAGAGGAACACAAGCCGAGAATCTGGTTCCACTCAATCTAATCTCTCAACCCTTAATGGGCACTGCTGCTTTTCAAACACACCCTGCAACACACACACACACACACACACACACACACACACACACACACACACTCACACACATAGCACACATATACATGGAAGTGGACATTGTTGCAGGCATGATAACATTTATTCGACCAGTACACAAACACTGGTGTTTCCTTACAGTTCGAGCCTGACAGTCTCAACACAGATATGGAGACAGTCGCAGGCACACACACACACACACACACACACACACACACACACACACACACACACACACACACACACATGCATTTATAAACACACACTCGCATAGATCCCTCTCTTCCAGTTTGCCCTGACATTAGCCACTCGCTGTTTCTAACTGGATCACGAGGCTTACTAAAGAGATTAGGGCCTAGAGACTGCATAGCAACCCCACTCACACACACACACACACACACACACACACACACACACACACACACACATACACAAACTTAAACTTAAACACACACACACAAGTTCAGACAAAAGTGCTCTCTTTCTCTTTGCTCTCTTTCTCTTTATCTTATTTCTTTCTCTGTCTCCATCTCCCCAACTCTTCTCTCTCTCTCTCTATATATATATATATATATATATATATATATATATATATATATATATATATATATACACACACACACACACACACTCACACTCAACCAGACAGGCCCTCAGGCTAAGAAGACAGCAGCCAGTAGCCATTGTGGAAGAAAGTCTGTCAGAGGAATTAGCGTAGCGCTGCGCGGGAAGAGGGGATGACAGTCGGCTCTGTTCGCCATCACAATCACTTTATTTCACCAAGACAGATACAACCACTGTAACCAAAAAAAGTAGCTCTACATTTACTGCTTCACTCCTGTGCTACGCAATATATTTGACTTTTAGTCTTTTTTTTCAACTGCTATGCCGAATGGGAGAATATGACTTTGGATTTTTTAGGTTTTTGAAAAATTTTATTCTATAGTGTGATTTATTTGTGGGATTTGATCCCTGAATATGTAACATTTGCAGTTTGCTTGACTGGATGGCGCCTGCTGTTACACACGGGACGGCTACACAAGGATGTCAGTTGGCATTTACGCTAATGTCCACTTCTGTCTGGATTTAGCGTCCTCGCCGTTAACCCTCGGCAAATCAATTGATGCATTGTGCGTGCCGTCTCCTCAGAGTCTCGACTAACTCAACCCGGCTCTCACTCAACGGAATGTTTGGGATAAACATCCTGGAATTTGCCTCGAAAGCATATCAACAACATTCCCAACAAATTCAGATTGATCAAATTGAGGAATATTCAGCATTAAAAAAAACACACTCGATCATGTTTGCAGTAGAAATAGAAACCTGTCGAATACTTCACCCTGTGAATTTAAATGGGGTTATTTTCCTTTTTTTGGTAAACACAACATTTTTTGACAAGCTTACATGTGAGCTGTGTTATCGTGTGTCTTGTAAATTCTTTCTTATGTGAATTTCTAGTGAGTTTTTTCTCATTTATGTTTTCAACTGTGCAAGGTCCCTTTCAGATGAAATTAAATAATGCCAAATCGTGGTATTTCTGAGTGGCTAAATGCTTCATTGCCCTGCTAATTGAAGTAATTAAATACCATTATTTGTTAACAATATTCAGATATTTACACTTCAGATCATCTTTTCTGAGACATTCTGTTGTTACATAATGAGTTCCTGGAGAAACGCTGTACCTGCACACGGGGACGCGTCAACCTTTCCCGGAGGACGCGTCGTGTCGTCCTCGTGACTCTCTTGCGTCTCCCTTGCGCTCGGACTCGCATTTTGCCGACATCTCGCCCCCAATTGTGTTCTCCTCTCGGCATCATGAAAGGCCACGCAGTTTTCTGCCACAACAAAGGCTTCCTGTGTGTCCCTTTGTCTCTCTTTTCCTCTCTTCCATACAACACACACACACACACACACGGTCTCATTTCATCTTGCGCTCGTCGGTTTCTTTCAATACGATACACTTAGACACAAAAACACACACACACTCACTCTCTCTCTCTCTCTCTCTCTCTCTCTCTCTGTCTCTCTCTCTCTCCCCGATGAGACACCTGCGCTGTTCTGTTTCTGTGCTAAAAGTTAATTGGCCCGCCGGTAAAATGGCCTGCAGTAACCTTGACAACGCTGACCTGCTGAGAGACGGATCAGACCTCAGAGAGATGCCTCACACACACACACACACACAGCCATGTACACAGATAATCTCAAAGACATGCATTGTTCTAAAGGTTGTACATAACATGCAGTACATTGTGTTTAATGTGGACAGAGCCCAAACACACACGTGCATTCAATATCATGTATTTGTGTTCATATAAACACTCCTTGTTTGCAGCACGCACACACACACACACACACACACACACACACACACACACACATATGCATGGGCACGTTTCCAGCAGTCCCCTTCTTCTGTCCAATCTGCTAATTTGCGGTGTATTATTTATGGGTGCTGGGGTGCTCCCCAGATGCTTATAAAGGCAAAACGATTCAGTCAGCATCTTTATTTCCCCCTCCTCCTTCATCTCTTTCTCCACACCTCCATCACACATGCTCCCCCCCTCCTTCATCCCTCTATCTTCTCACAAACTTAACTTTCTCTTTATGTTATTCTCCCAGTGACTCCCTGTGCTTCCTTCCCACCTTGTCTCCTCCTCCCTTCAGTGGTACTTTTTTATCCCTCCTCACATAGAGCTTCTTTTACCTGTCACCAGCTTCATGCTCTCTCTCTCTCCTCATTACTCCACCTTGCCTTCTGCCGACACTCGTCTTTCCCTTTTTCCTCCTTCCTCCCTTTAGTCTCTCTAACAACCCATCACCTTCCAAACTCGTCCATCTCTTTTTCCATGACGACTGATTCAGCCATTCAGTAAAGAGTTAAACGGCTTTTTTGGGGTGATCCTAATTCTAATGTTAAGCACTTATGCTCTGTTGCTACGCCACACATGTATTTATTCGCCTTAGCATTTACTTTAATGACTTGCTTAGCCGTTCACCAGGAGAAGGATTTAATTATAAAGCCAACAACACGGTTTATTGGGCATTTATTTAATTTTCTCTTTCAAATAAAACAGTTTTTTCCAATGTTTTTATTTTATTTATTTCAACAACAGAGCTTACAGATAAGCAAGGATTGGCATATCACATTAGAGGTTTAGACAGGGGCTCTCAAACAGCCTCATGTTGGTTAAACAATTTCCCAAAGAACAAATCCATTTAGTCAAGGAGCTTTGGGCATTCTCAGAATGAGAATCCCCGTTTAAATCCTCCATAAACCGCACTGCTTCAAATCCATTTCTCACTTAGGATCATTCCTTTCACATGTGAGAATCCATTACCAGCTCATCTTTGTGATGCAGATGCATTCCATCCAGTCGCATCGCAGGCATTCGTCTTCGGTGTGAATATGTGTGCGCGAGAGCTTAATCTAACATCAGTGTTTTTATTCATTTGTTGTTTATTTATCCTGTGGTTGTAAGGCTTTTTAAAAAAAGATGTAAAAACAACAACAAACATTTCATCTTCAATTTGATCAAAGTTGCAATGTAAATGTACTTTATTGGAATTGATTCTGATTTCTCAGCACACCCAACAGGTTAGTGCCAGTTAATCTGACCTGTAATCCAAATAAGCATATGTTGTTAATTTGGTAGGTTTACCAGCTTTTTGTACAACAAGCAACATATTTGTATTCTTGTTTTTAAGAAAGGTCTGAAGACGTTTAACTGCTCACTGCATCGAATGTAGTATTCTGGTCATGCCTTTAACAAATGAAGGAACCACATCTGTTTGTATGAAGCTGATATAGATTAGATATATCTACTCTTTTGGTGGAATCTAATTGCTCATATTTGAATCTTAATTGAAGGATACCAAAGTCCTCTGTGACTGATACAACTCCTCAACTCCTTCTTCTGTCACGATACAGAAGATAAACCCAGACAAGCAGCACCTGAACGCAGCGACATCATCTCTCACCAAACAACTCTTGTCATGTTAGAAGTGACTACAATATCTATTTTTTTTTTTTTTTAACTTTTAGATTTTGTTTCTTCAAATGAATATACGTACATCGGACTTGAACACACTGCAACTCATTGCTTCCTTTTTCACATACATTTTGCTCGGCAACCCCAGCATGTGTGCTGACGTTACGTCAAAAACAAACCGTAAAACCTAATAAAGAATAAAATATATAGTTCACAGTTTTAAAAGTATGAAAATAAATGTTCCGTCCGGATCATCGTAACTACGCTAAAGTCGCATGGCTACGGGTATCCGACCCAAGTCACCACAACGAGGGAAAACTCGCATGACGTTGGGCACTTTTCCGCTCCCGCTTGACCGTTTTCACATAAAGCAGGGAGAGAAGAAGAAGAAAAACGCGAGGCGCTCGGCGACGCCTGAGCGGCGTGCGAAAAACGCTTCATTCTCAAGTGAAAACAATTACAAAATGCCGCCCAGGCTGCTGATGCTCTCGGTCCGATCGGGGGCCAAGGCGTGCTCCCAGGAGGGCTCCTAGTTTTTATAGGACTTGGTGGAATGCATGCGGATGGCTTGTGGTCGGATCCAGACTGCTCCACATGCACATAACCGTTTGGCAGTGTCCTCTCTCTTGGATGTACATATGAGGAACTGGATCTGTTCCAATCGAGAGACAAAGACATATCTTTGGTCCGTCTCCAATCGATCTATCCCTCCATCCATCAGACTCCAGGACGTTTCTATCATCCCTCGCCGTTAATCCGCCCTCTCCTCCCCTCCGTCTATCTCCGCGTCCGTTCTAATGCCGTCCCTCGGTTCTTTGCCGCTGAAGTTTTATTAGCTCTATAAATGTCCTCAGAGCCTGCGACATCGCTTAGCTAAAGTGCGAGAAGAAAAGGAAGGACTAACCGGAAGAAAAGAGGAAAGATAGGCTAATATCGCTTAGTCCCGCGCTTGACGATTCAAATAACAAAAACGGATTAAAACAAAATGGCGTCGGGGACATTAAAGTGAATTAGCCAATTACAAATGACCATGTGTGTGCTCCGCTGCCTTAACCCCTCCAACATTTTTTTTTCATTCTTCTTCCCAATAGTAACTCATCTAAATTTGTTGGACGTCTTTCGGGCGCGGGGCCAGAAAAGCTTTTATATCCATAAAGGCCTATGGATCACAGAGAATTGCATTAAGCTGTCCAATTTAATTACAGTATCGACAAAACATAATAGATACTTACAGCCTCGCGGAGAGCGATGGGTAGAGGAGGGGGAAGAGAAGGGGGGGGGAGGGAGGGAGAGAGGGAGAGAAACCAAAAGTGCAGACAATGCCCATTTATAATGCTGATGCAGTGTGTGTATCAAAGGAGGCGTTTGAGGAATGTGTGACTGTGTGTGTGTGTGTGTGTGTGTGTGTGTCTACGCAGGTGTGTGTGTGGGCGTGTGTCTCTTAACGAAGGATTTGCAAGGGCCCATGGGAGCTTTTGAGGACGCTTAGTTTGATTTAGATGCTGCTGCTCCCTGATGGCTGTTTCACTCGCAAACACACACAAACATGCACGTGGACACACACACACACACACACACACGTAGAAGCACTCCACACACACACACACACGGCGACGCTCAATCTTACACAGTGTCACTCATTTGCACACACCTGTCCATGCACACACACTGATAAAACTCCACACACACACTTAGTTGTATCAGTGTAATGGAGCGAGTTAGGAGAGTGGCTGTCCTGTCCCGTTCCGTCCCGGCCAACTCGAGCTGTCATCCTCCCGTCCACCATGATCAATAGAGGGGGGCAATATTTTTATTCATAAAGCGCCCACTTAATTAAATCACAGGGAGCGGAGCGGGGGGGATGAATAGGAGAGGAGGATGGATGAGGCGGGGGATTGCAAGACGAAGCAAGGGCACCGAGTCAAAAGACTGATGAAGAATTACAAAGACTGGAGAGAGAAAGGCAGGAAAGGGGGATGAATATGGAAGGAAGAGCATTCAGCGTGACCTCTATCGCACGAGTTCTCCGGGACGTAGAGGACAAAGTTGAAGGCAATGTGCGTCTGATTGGAAATACTTTTAGCGGCAGCATTTTTCCCACGAAAAAAAAGATGACATTTATTCGGTTATTTTAAGAGCAAGGCTTTCAGACGACGTAGTTGGGAAGAAGCTGAAGACAATAATGTTAAAAGGCAAAGTATATCTGAAGATAGAATGCACTGGAGTCCACGGAGATTTAGATGTTTTGAGCACGGATCAATAACAAGAAATTGGCATTGAAAAAAAATAACTTTAAGCGGTAAAACTTTTAAACGTCTAGATTCTAGAAGGTCCGGCCCACTCTGCGTTCCTACTGTCTGCAATGCACCGCCAGCATTTTGTATATTATATCCCCCCCAGTTTGTTGGCACACGCTGGAATCACTCAACTAAAGTGACTCTGCAGCCAAGACTGTGGTTGTAATGGGAAGGTTCCAGTTCTGAATGCATGGAGCTATACGTCTGTGGCTTTGCCAAGAGGCAGCATTTAGACTCAATGTGTTTTCCCAGGATAAATGAAGGTTAGAAAAAAAAGTCTGACAAAATAATATTAGGAGTATAACAGCATTCATTTGAGTTATTTCCATTGAAACAGCAGACCTCCCGCTTTGTAATATATATTATACAATGTGAGGGGAATGTTTTAATAACAGTTTTCACCACTTAATATCGTAACATGAATGGAAGTTATGAATTTATTCTGCTTTTTCAGCAACAAGAATACATGAATGTAAACTATGTGCTATCTCTCCTTGTATTTGTATGATGACTTAAAGGCAGTACGATGGTATAAAGGACACTTTAATCATTCCAAAGGTTACAGATACCAGAGGATATTTAAATCACTATTACAGTGTAATATCTCCTGTATGACTTTGGTCTTACCCTACAGTGGAGTGCCTTAAAAACAAGGGGAATATGAGCTAGCCAGCAGTCAATATTTATTACTCTCTTTATGGAACAATATTAAATGCAGTTACAGCCCCCAAGGGAGAGAAAGAGACGGACAGAAAAAGAGAGAGAGAGAGAGAGAGAAAGAGAGATAGCGGGAGGGGTGTAATAAGAAAGTGAGAGAAGGAGAAATAGAAGAGAAACTATAGGAAAAGACTAAAGTGAGAGGCTTGAAACCATTGAAGGTGTCTCAGGTTTCAAAAGAGAAACCGTCTCCGTCTACCTTCTCCATCCCTCCTCTTCCTCTGGAGCCCTGCCAAGGGTCATCTCTCTTTCTTTCTTCCACTCCACGTCGCTCTTCTTTTAATAAAAGACACCACACACAAAGACGCATGCATTGCCGCCGCCCCCCCCCCCCCCCCCCGCCCCCCCACTCTCCCAGGCCCGCTGCTTGTGTCACGCAGAGACTCACAGATTCTACGTGACACGGGGGATACGCACTTTTATCCGCCCTCCATGTCATCCGTGTCGGACGGAGACCTCCTGTGATGCCATCTGACACAGAGGCATATGAGAAATAAACTGGCCTGGTTCCAACCCCCCCAGGAAGGTTAATGCTTCAGCGTGGCCCTGGCTCATATGTGGGCAAACCTGCGGGTGGATCCGACTAATATCTGGTGTCCGCTGTTACACACAAAAAAGTGTAGGGCCAGATCGCCTGGGAGAAAAGTCCATGTGTTCAGGGGAAAAATGTATGTGTGTGCTCAGTTTCTACACTTTTTGTGTGTGTGTGTGTGTGTGTGTTAAAGGGTTAACAGTAATATCCGAAGTGGCAAAGGGTGACCTGGCGAGTGTTATTATTCTCCTACCATGAATAATGGAACTTAATATGGTGGAGGTGATCGCTGGGAGCCAACTCAGACTCACACGCACACACACACACACACACACACACACACACACGCACACACACACACACACACACACAACCACCACCGTCACCACCCCCAACCCGAAGAGGATCCTGCTGCCATCCTCAATCCCTCCAGACTTCTAGGGGCCGCAGAGAGTCAGCGTGCCCAGAGAGCAGAGGCCTCGGCTGGGGGAACATGAACCGATGGTGGGGGGTCCGTGTGGTGAAAGGGGAATGTCTGGAATACATTTGGTCAAAATTCAATCAATTATACAGTACTCAGGGAAGCCATGGTAAACAAGGAACGGGTAATGGAAGACTACGTTTTCTTCTTCATCTGCTGCTGTTTTGTTGTTCCTGTTCTTCTTAATTTGCATCCTGTGGCCACAAAGACTAAACTTAGCTTGCTTGGACTTTTTCAACGTGTGCGTCGTTCGTCTACATCCAGGAGGCGATCCTCACAAGATGTGCGGTTGTTTTCATTATCAAGTACCGCTATAATTTACGGAATTTGCCATCCTCATAGAACTGATGTATAATTCAGATAGCCATCTGTCTCTTTAATATAATTATTAAAAAATGAATTGCCCGCTCCCTCAAAAGCTGTGGCGATAGACGAGGACCAAAAAAAAAAGCTAAATCCAATAATTGAAATGTGGGAGTAGATTTCTAGACTGGTGTACAAACCATCCATCTACCCGAGTGAGCCGCGCGTGTACCTGTGTGTCTGTTGCTGTGTGTGTGTGTGTGTGTATGTTTGTGTAGTTAGTCTATCAGTGAGTATCTTCTTCAAGGAGCACAGGCCAATCTCCTGCTGGGGATCGTCTTTGCTCTACTTAAGGTCGGCGGGTACGACTCCCAGAGAGACGAGAGGGCAGCTGTTGACACAAAGACGTAACGCAGCTCTGGACGTTACGGCTGAACCTCTCGCTCAAATCAAATGTGTGTGTTTTCTCTCCTTTCCAATAAAATGGTGTCCATCTGCTGTTTACACCTCTCCAAATGTCACCCGAAGCATTTCCATAACCATAAAACCAATTTCACAAATGAACAACTAGTAACCAACCGTATAAAGAAAAGTCAATCCCAGCCCCGTGACATAGGAGGTTTATTATGGCGGCCTGAACGGTGGACTCCCGGAGCCGGTGTCAGTCACTCAGCTGGAGTCGTAAAGGCAGACGGAGACACAGGCAATCTCATAATGGCTTTTATTTGACTTGGATGGCTTTCCTTCTGTTAGAGACAATAACAAAAAAGTATCACCCTGGGTAAACAAAACAATAAAAGATTTATTAGCCATGCAACTCCTCTGAAATATGACTTTTTAATGATTTCTTCCTCTATCTTGTTCTTCTTCTCATGCTTTCCCCACTCTGATTGACAGCAGTCCACGGGGGTGAAGAGGTGGGGGGGGGGGGGGGAAACGATGCAAATTATTGCGATACAGAAAGATAGATTAACGGTTATAGTTTGATTGTGAGGTAGGAGGAGAGAATATATAGTTAATGGAGAAGAAAAGGAGTGCAAGAGTGATAGCATCTCTGATTTCTTTTTATCTGTTTCACATTTGCTCCGTCGGAGGAGCAAAAAAAAGACAGGAAAAAAAAATAGAAAAGAAAAAATCCCATCCTGACCCAAAAAGTGTCAAAGCCTTCAAAACAAAAAAAAGAGTGTAAACACAAGGAATATTTTCCGGCTGTGCTGCACATTAAAATATCATAACACCATTCCTGTCTGTCAAACATTTGCCTTTTTTTTCCCCATCCTTCGTTACCGCAATCGCTGAGCAAAACTGCACATAAGAGCATATGTATTTTCCTGGAGAGGACACAATGCCGGGCACATGCTTCTCCCATCAAGGTCCGGGGAGCAAGAAAACCAAACTAGCGGGGGAACAAACGCTCATGTCTTGTCAAACAAAAAGCAATGAGAGAGAAAACACCGCGCTGGAAGTGAAACGTCCAAAACGATGAAAACCTTGTTAGTTTGAGGAAATTAGTTTTGTTTTTGTTTTCCGAGCATGCCTCGCCAATTATCATCCGCAGCCCTAATAAAAGTTAATTGGCTCTGGAATAACGCAAAACTAATTTTCTTCCTGTGTGCGTGGCTGTAAATTAGGCGGCGTGAGCATTTACAGTGTGCGTGTGAGGGTTCATGTGTGTGTGACGATGTTTATTACAATGTGTGTGTGTGTATGTGTGGGGGGGGGGGACCAATAAGAAACTTTCTTAACAGCGTGACAGGAAAATGTTATGAATATGGTTAGTACATAATTACCTTTCTCCACAACCGCGTTGGTTGATTTTCATGCTGCGCGCGTGCAATGTGTCGCGCGCGCGTGTGTGTGTGTGTGCGTGTGTGTGTGTGTGTGTGTGAGAGAGAGAGCATATGTGCATGTATGTCAGGGTCAAACAGAAAAGTCCAGGCAGTGGTGATTATCCGAGTGTGTCTATTAGTGTGTGTGTGTGTGTGTGTGTGTGTGTGTGTGTACGTGTGTATGTGTGTGTGCGTGTGTGTGTGCTGTCTAAAATCCATGGTCATGTGTTTGTGGGCTGCCGCTGATTGGCTCTGTGCACATGTGCGTTGAGGATGCGTGTGTTTTGAACTCAGGCCTGACTGGCAGCAGTAAAGGGTGATTAGCTTGTCTGATATTTCATACCTCTCTAATTACATTGTGTTCTCTGAACGCCGTTCGCCTGCCAGGCCTTCTCCCCGACAAACAACACTAACAGAGTTAAAGCCGGGCTGTTGTGTCATGTCACAAATCATTTGGCTCATATCGGTATTCATTACGCCGGAATAAAAGGGAAAGAAACCGAGTTAGCGGTGCTGCTGTATGTGCTGCCATTTTCATTGTGTGTTTAAAGAGAAGGAGGAAAAAGAGGGATATATATATATATATATATATATATATATATATATATATATATATATATATATATATTCAGTATATATAGGGTTTAAGATCTTTTCACAAAATAATATGAAGAAAACCCACATTCAACACACACACACACACTGGTCCTTTATTCTGATTTCTCACCTCCTCTCGCCTCCTTCTCCCACCACTGCCTCTCCATTAATCAGACACCCACACTCTCATATGTGCACACACACACACACACACACACACACACACACACACACACACACACACACACACTTCAAGGTAGAAGATGGACTCGTGCCAGCAGTATTTCTCATTGTTCCTTTTGTCTTTGAAGCTCTTTGGACCAAATTGTTCCACTGATCATAAATGTCATATATCATCCTCTTTCTCCCATTCTCTCCTTCTCTTCCTCCTCCATATGCCTTTGTAGTGTAATTGTGTGTGTGTGTGTGTGTGTGTGTGTGTGTGTGTGTGTGTATACTTGTGGTACACATATATAGGTATAAATATGTATGGTTTCGTTCATCATTTGACTCCATATATCTGAGTTATCGGAATATCTCAAGTAACTAATGTCTTCTCTCTCTCTCTCTCTCTATCTCTCTCTCTCTCTCTCTCTCTCTCTCTCCAGAGACCTCAGCGAGAACCAGATTCAGGCGGTCCCACGGAAAGCTTTCAGAGGAATCACAAATGTCAAGAACCTGTAAGCACAATCACTTCCTTCCTTTCCTTTTCTACTTCCTCTCTCACTCATCTTCTTTACCTGCCCCGTTATCTGTTTGCTTCTGTTCTCTGTGATATTGATTCTTTTTTTATCTAAAAAACTAGATCCCAATTGCTGCTGTAATATGCAGTTTCCTTTTGTAAGCACAAACTATATTATATTGACTATATGTATCCCACCGCTTTCACACATACCTAAAATGACGGGCTGTATTTGAAAGGAAATGTGTTGAATATGATTCCCGGGAATCCTTCCAGTCTGTGGTTTAAATATTTCCCTCAGTGCAAACATGATATAAAGGCTGCTGTAGGTATGTGTAATATTGTCAGACAGGGTGGAGTAAGATTACTTTCTCAGCATTGAACCTCTGGAAGGAGGGAAACATGAAGACAACCTATATCATGCATATTTAATTTGTTCACAGAGCACTGGAAGAAATGGGTGCTCTTCCTCGACGTGGCATCAAGTCTCATTTCTGAATCACACATTCGGTTTGGATTAGTTTCACATGGTGTATCTCATATTTCCATCTTCCCTGCACCTTCAGACTCCTCTTATCATTCTGCTTCCCTCTTTCCCCATTTCCCCCTGTTTTCTCACCTTCTTCGTCTTTCTTCTCGTCTTCCCTCACCTCTCTTCCTGTCCAGAGAGTTTTTGTCCTCACGTCAAGCGCTCAATACCCCCCTGTCATTTATTCATGACGTCCTAATCACCAATAGTGTGATCAATACGTGGCCGGATCAATGCTTCTCATCAATAATGGCTGACCAATCTGGCCCGATGCTGCGTAGGAAACTACTCGACAGACTCTTGGGGGTAAACAAAGTCCTCAACGTGAGAGAGTTGGACATAGAATAAAATAGGATGGAACTCTATGGGGCAGTACGACAACGCTGAAAAGAACAAACACATCTTTGCCGTGTAAATTAAAGTGTGCTGTTGTCTTTCACCAGTCGTGACTGGCATGACACAGCAGAGCATAATAACTAAAAGATGCAAAAAGATAATCGCCCATCCTTCTCAATGTGGCACAGGAAGTCCTATTTCCCTTCTAGAGCTGTTGACTGACAGAAAACAAACAAATAAACAACATGCTTTGGCTAAATGAGATAGAAAGTAGGAGATGACTGAGATCTCCATACAGATGGTCTTCGTAGTGATTCCATTACAATGTGAACAAATTATAATAATCGCTTTTTTTTAACATGTGCCATGTGTGGGAAACCCGCGTGTACACTGAGGGAATAGAATAAGACTTTAAAAAAGCTCACAAAATATAAATACATCATCATCGCAATCGCTGGTGCGAAGATGGGGTCATAATTGATTGCATGCCAACTGCATTTGTCATATTTATCCCCTGGACTAGTGCTGGGTGAAAATAAATCATTTATTTCATTTATTTATGCCAATGAAGATCATGAAATATGCACGAACGCCCCTGAACAGCTACACAACCAAAGTTGTGTTGAAATTGTTTTATCAGCTGTAGTTCCCTCACAACTGGGCGAACTCCAGCTGCCGCTGATGGTCATGCGATATCACGAAGAGAACAGCTGCTAAATCACCCTTGTTATATAATATTTTAATTAACCACATCAATTATATGTGGCTTTGTAAAGCTGTACTGCTAATTGGCATCCAACCCTGTGCACATCAAATTAGTGTTTTCTCATCACAACGGTAATTACTTCAGATGGATTTATTACCAACAGGGACATCGGGCCAGATTTGGGTTCGCACTGACAACCTTTCATCAACCAAGAAAAAGAAAAAATACTCTTAAACTATGTTTAGCAAGCGATGTCCGAGACTACTCAGAATAGTGCCGATCTTCAGCCAGATGTGTTTGCAGCGTCCACTGCTGTAATGTTTAATTGAATGAACACGCCCACAATCCAGTCCGGTTTAACCGCCTGCGGATTAGAAGAGCATGACCGCACGCAACATATTTATTCTCATTTTAATCCATGCATCGGCATCATTTCCATGCAGCTGAACTGCATTCATCGTGTAACAGTTCACGTTGACTTTTTTAACGCTTCCTCTAAACAAAAAACAGCCCGGCTGTGTGTTTTTGTTTCATTTGCTGTTAGCTCTTTTCGCTGTATTAGCTGCGTTAGCTGCTAGCTTTGTCAATCAAGGGGGGGGGGGGGGGGGGGGGGCAGATTGGAAACGGTGAAGTATCGTACCAAAGGCTCAAAATTGTCGTATTTGGAGGATAATTATCGTGTATCTGGCAACCCTGAGATCGGTCGACCAATGACTGTTCTCTATACAGTCAGAGCTCGTGCAAGAAAGTGGAACGTAAGGGAGATACCATTTCCAGAACTTGTAAGAGGTAAATACTAGTAAATACTAGTGAAACACCCAGAGAAACACAAATATCCGACAAAGCAAAATCCCGGATGTTTTTGAAATCCCTGCCGGACACATTTTTTAGGTCTCAAAAAGAGGACATGTCCGGGGAAAAGAGGACGTCTGGTCACCCTACCTAACTGAAGCAGTCGTTAATCCCCTACTGCCCCTAGCGGCTAGTTAAGAGTAGTGAGGAGTCAGCAGTCAATGATGGTATGAAGCGATCAATGAAATATGTTTTCAAAAAGTGTGAATCACTGCGACCATGAGAGGTCCTTCAAAATAGGCCCACAGTCATAAATTGAGTACAAAAAGATATGAGGCAGATGGGTTCAGCAGTATTCAATATTTTCCGCAGACAGACGCAGAGATGGAGACTCACGCAGACGACCAAATACACAATCTCCTCGCAGAGATAATTACAATATGCACTTAAGTTTATTTCCAGTACATCCGAATAGTCCCCTTAAAATGTGAATTAATGTGTCCTTGAACTGTCAAGATCTCTTATGTGTTTCTAGCACTTTTTCATTGGGCAATATGTAAATTGATTAATATTCGTCTCGCTACAGATCAGTAATTCAGAGTTAGGCGTCAGCCAAATGAGCCCCTCTGTTTAGTTTGTGTGATGTAAGTTCAATATGGCCGCCAAAGTCCACAGGAGAGTATTACTCTGAAGTTAAATGGACCTTAAAGTGCCTGTACAGCTGTGTGCGTGTGTGTGTGTGTGTGTGTGTGTGTGTCAGCTCTCATGGCTGCGCTCCAGACTATTGAGTTCAGGTTGGCCTCTGATCATCTGATCCTCTCCGCCTCGCGTCAGACACAATCCAAACTAAACGCCGCTGCTCCTTTGACTTTAGACGAGAGTATTTGAAGTTCGGTGCCCGGAAGCTGCGGAGCGAATCACATCGTAGTGCTCCGGCGCTGCAGCGCTGTGTATGTTTAACCTACTGAAGCTAAGTTTCCAGACTCTGCACATTGGATGTGGGCGCCGTTCTCACACGACTCGCCACTTTCTGCCAACGCTGCAAAGTCATGTCATTCAAACTTGATGGGAAAATTGTCTCTAACAAAAAACAGTGTTGCACTAAATGGCTTTGATCTCCGTATTTAGAGGCGACCCGGACATAAGGATCATTATGTTCTTCCTTTTGACGTTTCAAAGCGCCCCCACATCCTCCTTCTCTTCGTCCCTACTCTCTTCATCTTTCCAACACTTTTTCCTCGTCTTTTCTCCACTTCAAATTGCATCACTTTCCCTTTCCTCTTTTTTTCTGTCCTCCATCGCTTCCTGTTCTCTTCCTTCATCTCTCATCACATTTTCATCCTCCATTACATCTACTCTCTCCCATCATATCATTATTCTTTCTCTTGTTTCCCTTATCCCATCATTGTCTCCAAATTGTTTGTCTTTCCTACCTCTCTGTCTTTTGTCTATCTTTCAATTCCCTTCTCTCTTTTCTCCAATCTTTCTTTCTTTCCCTTCTTCCCTCCATCAATTCCTCCTTAATTTTTCATCATCCCTCCATTCCCAGCTCACTCCCAATAGCCCCCTCGTTCATATTCTCTCTTCCTCTCTCCTACTTTTTCCTCAGGATTTTCTCCTTCATCCTTTCTCCCCCTCTTCCCTCCATCCCTCCCTCCATTAGACAAGGTGACTCCTGCAGTAAAAGGCTCCAACCCTCCATTATGCCACAGAGTGAAAAAACCTTCATGACATTCTGTCCCTGGTGGACACAGCATTGATTTTCTCGCATGTCTCTCTCCCCCTCTCAATTTATCTCTCTTCCCCTCCCTCTGTCTCTCTCACTTGCTTTGAATCTCTCTCTCTCCCCCTTTCTGTCTCACTCTCTCTTGTTTCTTGGAGGGTATGGTCTCTCTCCCTCTATCCTGGTTGTTATCTTTCATGCTGCCTGCTGGCTAGCATTTATTACACTTCCCTCACACACACACATACACACACACACACACACACACACACACACACACACACACACACACCTGTGCGACCCTGCTATCAGATTGACTGCTGTGCTGAATCTGCCAAGAACCTGGCAAATATGATTACTGTGGTCCTCTGCTAACATAAGGAGACAGGTGTACGCCATACATCTGTGTGTAGGTGTTTGCTTGTGTACCTGTGTGCTCCCCCATACATTGTGCTGACTGCTGGTCCTGTCAACCCCCTAAACCTAACCTGTCAGTCAAACCACAGACGATAAAGGTAAATATAGAGTTAGAATGGTTAGGAAGCACTGTGCCCAAATTCCTGTCAAAGGCTCTCTGTTTTATGTTTATGTTTGTCCGCCGCCCGTCATATTCTGGATGCTTATCTTCTGGTATCTCATTTTACCTAATCTGATTTCCTATGATCTAATCTCGTCGGGCCGTGTCTTGTCTCGTCTGGTGGTGTCTTGCCTCGCCAGAACAGGCATCATGTTAACCACACCAGTGCATGTCCAACACTGATGCTCCTTTGGCTCATACTGTAAAGCCTGGACAATTCAGATTCCTTACGGGAAAAAAACAGAGGCCATAGAATCTGCCATCCCCCCTGCCATGCACTGCCCTTTTGATCCACAAGCTACTGGATCTGAACATGACTTTGTCGTCAAATATATTCATTAGCGGAAGTCAGTTCACTCGCAATGCCTGAACTCCGTCTCTGTGGCCAACCACCAGTAGCACTCCAGCTAACGAGCTACATGCCAATGGTGCAAAGCCGTAATTGAAGTGGGTTGTGTTGTAAGGTCGGCCTTCTTCGTACATCTAAGCGTTTCCTCAAAGATATGAAGGCGTCTTGTGAACATGTTCCGTCTAAAAGAAACTTTCTCACATGAGCAACACTAATTTGCCCAAGGACATATTTGCAAACCTTTGCGTGTTGCAAATACACCACGCCCTTAAATGTCTGGTTTTATAACTCATTCAAATCCCTCAGGGTGCAATTTGAAAGCTGTTTTGCATAAACAAATTCAAGTCAAACAATTAATTCACCCATTTTAACCAATGAAAAAAAATATATAAATATATATTCACAGAGATAAAAAATAAATAAATAGAGGTAACGATCAAAAAGTGGCGAGCAATCGTGAAAAAAGCACTTAACTAAACCGGAGGTGATGTTGACATTCCCTGAGCATGGAGTCAGTGTATCCAGTCAGATGAGAGCATCGTAACAGGTTTGTTGTGCCTACTTCGCTGCGTGATAAGTGACAACAACCTCCACCAGCCCGATGCAGTAAACCCCACCCAGCTTGCATCCGATTTGCAGATATCTGCAGATTAGCATCCACACGTGATGAGATTCAGGAGGCTACCGATACAAAGGTGAGGAGAGACCATTGTGATCCACCACAGATGCTGAACGGGCACAGTTATACGGTCACACTTAAATCACAACATGTGTGAGTCAGCCCTGACGGGAGCCTTATAGTCGTGGTTGTCTTACGGAGAAGCATGGAGGCATCAGATAGGATGCAGCTGTTTTATACGGCCTCGCATTACACCTCGGAGCCCACATAGCCACGCCTTTTATCTCCTGTAGCCATCCCGTTCTCATATTAAACCTTGTTTTTTTCATCCGCCTACCTTCTATACTCCACCCACGTTTTTGTTGTGATAAAATGTAATTCATTTTCCCCCACTGGGTCCACCCATGCCCGACGTGGACACGCACTCTTGTAGCACCGTCAGGTGGTTTGGAAGAATGGATGACGTAATCGTTTCCAACAATACGACCCCACCGTATCAGTTTCAGTGTAAGAACCGACCCCATGGCTTTACTCCCTTTACCTTTCTCCTTCTTGTCATCCTCTCCTTTCTCTTCTCCCTCATAAAACGCCTCCACAATTCACGCTTCCCGACCCACAATGCAGTGCAGGATGGCCGTTTATTTGAATTATGACTACAGCGCCTCTGAGAGAGGCTGTGTCGGCTGCGTGCACACAACCGCGTGCACGCACACAGACGTGTGTGTCTTTCCTGCACTGTTGTGCGTCTCTGTCATTGCAGATGTTTGCCTTCAGTTATGTTTATGTTCACTGCAATTTCAACAATGAACAGCTTGAGCATATATCTAGCAAGAGTGTGTTTTATAAAATATAGAAAAACGATTAATTACGGACATCCTTTTGGGGGCAGAGCAATTTTATATGAAGGTGACGCCAGGAGGAATAATGCACACACACACACACACACACACACACACACACACACACACACACACACACACACTTCAGTGTCATTTCACAATTAACCCTCGTAATGTCCTGGGGTTAAGCATTCAAAGCCAATATGAAAAGAGTGAAGAGGAAAAACAACAAAGACACGAAAGACCCGCTGTATGAAATTATTTTCTTTTCTTGGATTCCCATCATTCTTTGACCTACACAACCTCTTTAAATGGCAGGATGTGGCTGATTAATTTAAGGTCGTCATCAACCGAGACAGGGGGGAGAAAATGTCAAAAGCTGTGTCTCAATTGTAACTCATTGAGCACAACAGGATGCCTCTAACAATTACAATTTTCATTTCATTTTTCATTTGAGTGGGGATTCTGTTCTGATGTAGAATTTACAAGAACCAACGTACATCAAAATGCAACCTTCAAATAGTCACGAGTAGTTTCAGTTCTGCAGCTATTGTTTATGATTAAGTGCTATTTTACATTCTGAATTTTACGGCATTCGACCTTTCCATTCAACTTCTGTTCACAAAAATACATTTTAAAATACCAAAGCATCCTTTTACCTTGTTACCTTGTGGCTATTTGCCTAAAATTAAACTTTAATGCAAATAATTTGCATTGATGGGCTTAATTTTAGTTTCACAAGGAATCACTACCATGATTTCAGCAAGAGGCAGAGATCTATTTTCTTTCCCTATACTGCATCAAATTAAATTTCAGCATGGCTGCCTTTATTTAACCTGCACTTCCATATAGGACAAATGTTACCTTCTCTTTTCAATGTTTATTTCATAGGGTTATGACATTCATAAATCCACTTGAAGGAAATTTACGTTTATGTTAATCTTGTCAAATGTGCAAAAGATAACTCAGATGGAGAGTCACTTGGTGTCCTTCGACTGCGTGCATCTCAGTCAGGAGCAGGGTCGACCGCAGTGGCCTTATAATTATAAAACGCAGATGGCTTCCTGTACCCTTGAACATCTCTAAAAGCAAAGAAGCCATTTGCAGGTCCGAGTCTACCCTGTATTGTCAACATTATCATGTGCTGCATTAAGGCTTCAGTACATGCAGTATTAGACGTTGCAGATGTCCTTCCACGCTGCTACATCGGCTATCCTGTCGCTTTTCCAAACATTTGCTCTCGGATCGAACAGCACGGCAAACCAGCATCAACCGTCTCACTTATGCAAACACGTTAGTGTCAGAATGTTAATTTGAGAAAGAGAGAGAGGCTAAGAAATGTTTGTAGTGCAATCAGAAATCCAGAGCAAATCTTTTGCCTCCACAATGCTGGCATCTTGGTTTTGAGACAACGCCGTTGGCTGCGATATTATCATCATCTTTTTGATCGGTTTCTACCTAAACGTTTACTCTAACTGGCACAACACGAGGCAAAGCAGTATGTTCACCTGACAGACAGACAGTGGGGGACTCTAAATGTATGCATACGTTTAGCGGCTATGAATACTTTAACCCTCCTGTTACCTTTGGGGTCAATTTGAACACATTCAATGTTTAACATCTCTAAAAATATGTTGTTTTTTTTGCTTCTCCTAATTTATTGGGAAAACATAAAATTCACATGATGATGTGTTTTCACTGTCCTGAACACAACTTGTACACATCTATGTTCTTTGGGTTGAATTTGACCCCAGGCTGTTTTTCACTGTGTAAAACATAAAAGAAATATCAACTTTTGTATTTATTTAAATGGCTGTTTAGGTAGTCAACAAACACACACAAAGTACCTGACACTTAAACTTGGGAAACAGAATTCATTCTCATTGTTTGGAGGTTTTAACTGCTGTGGTCAAAAAGGGTAAAATATGTTAGTACATTTGAAAGTAACAGGAGGGTTAAGTATTGTTGTGGTCACCAAAAGCCCTCCAGTGGCCTTAGTAGTCATGACAGGAGCCAAGGAGGAAGTAAGGTGCCATTGACAAAGTCCAAGAGGTCAGATGGTCGGTGTGATCAAACATTAGACCTTAACAATGGATAGTCCCGTTTCACATCCAATGGTTACTTTTAAAAGTAAGTAAAGGCTCTAAAAGGTTCTCGACATGGCGACGCCTGAGCTGGTAGCTGACAATGTCACAGGAGTATTAGCGCGGACCCAAATGCACGACTCAGGAGACAGAACTGGAAAATAATTCACTTTACTCAAAGTTCCAGCAGGAACAAAACAGACAGGAACAGATAAACACGCTTGGTAATGCTGGAGGGCTTCAAGAAGAACACAAGACAATCTGGCAGAGGACAAGAGGAAGTGAGGGAGCTACATAGTGAGGGACTAACGAGGGAATGGGCAACAGGTGAGACGGGCGTGAGGACCAGGTGAAGGTAATGAGGGACTAACGAGGTGATCGGAGGCAGGTGAAGGGAGCTGGACTGACGAGATGGGAAGCAGGATCTGGAATGACATGAGAGTTAGGTAGACAGGATGAAAACAACTAAGGCCACATTTACACGTAGCCGGGTATTTACAGAGACAAATATTTCTGCCCCTCCGTTTTCAAAAATAACGTCGTACTCACAAGGTCGTTTTCAAAAAAGTTTCAGTTTATATGAACCTGCATAAATACGCCGTCCGCATACGTCCCATAGGACGCTCACATGACGTGAAGCATTTTTAGTCGAATACTGTGACGTTTGACAACATAAAACTCTGTTTGACCTCGTTCACACGCAAACACAAAAACAGAGTTTTCAGAAAACTCTACTTTGTTTGGCCGGAGTTTTTTAGAAATGATCCTTTTCCGTGATTAAATCCTTAGTTTTTGCGTAAATGAAAGGCCAAAACGCATGAAAATGTATGCGTTTTCCCTTCGTGTAAACAGGGTCTAAGTAGACAGGGACTAATTAGGGAATGGGCAACAGGTGAAGGTAATGAGGGACTAACGAGGTGATCAGAGGCAGGTGAAGGGAGTTGGACTGACAGGGTGGGAAGCAGGATCTGGAATGACATGAGAGTTAGACAGGATGAAAACAACTAATACAAAAAGGAAGGTATGTAGCTGAACTGTTACAGACAATGCTGACAGTATAAATATATCGCTGAGGCTCATTTGTGTGTTTGTCTCACTGGGGTTCTCTAACAAAACTACCAGCACACACTCTATTGTAACCCACTACCTTTCAGGTCTACATCACTATTTGTTAATGCAATTTCTTCATTAATAAATATGTTCTTTGCCACGTAAATGGGAAAACACTTTTGTAATTTCCTCTAAAACATTTGTGCTGCTTTCAGGATTTTTTTTCAGATTTGATGAAGCACTACTTGTTGGTATAGATTGGACGGGAAGCCAGCTAATGTATCGTCCTATCTTCCCTCGGTGCTTTCATTAATTACTTAGTCAGGAGTGCTTGGCAAGGCTGCTGTGTGTGTGTGTGTGTGTGTGTGTGTGTGTGTGTGTGTGTGTGTGTGTGCTTCCCTCTGCTCCAGATGGTAGCAGAGGAAAGCATTGAATCAGTCTGCCAATCGGCTTTATGATAGACATGATGAAACACACCGACTAATTATACGACCCCCGCTCCGTCCCATGGAACAAACATCTGTGATCTGAACACATATAAGCACAACACACACACAAACTATGAATGCAACCCAATGGTACAGATCTGGAGAGCACACACACTCACGCAGACATACAAAGTACACCCTCGTGCCAGATTGATACCAATCATGTCGCTGCTAATCAGGGTGCTTGGTGAACAAAGCTGTCAGAAGAATCCAATCATATCCCAGATGATGGAATCGTTTACTGTGGATGAGGACAGAAGATGAAGTACATGGTCTCCAATATGAATCCCCCAGTTATTCTCAATTCTAGGAAGATTCCAGACATGAGGAGCATAGTGATAATATGTTCTTGAAATGGTCAATACGGCATCTTGTAGAGTTGTAGAATCGAAGACATCTCCCAACAGACAGTCCTTGTCAGCGCTACTGAGTGGTGGCGAGCCCCCAGACTCGCTTCAGAGTGTCGGCGGTGACATTGTGGACGCGTAGACACAATGGACTCAAATGAAAAGCAGATAGATGTGGAGGTCAAACAAAAAAAAGATCCGTAGGACCGTTGCAAAGATGACACATAAGAGCACATTCAGATTGGCAGGCTCCACCATTAAGGGTTGGTTATATTGTAGAAGTCAAACTCCTTGGTTAGGAGAAGCTCTATCGTGATTATAGGATCAACACATACAACTCTAAATACATCAAAGACATGTAATTCAACCTCTCCATTTCTCTCATCCTAAGCATTAGGAGCAATGGACTACTGTAAAGCATCCGGGGGGCAACTTGGGGTTCAGGGTCCATCTCAAGGAGAGTTTGTGATGCAGACTGAGCTACCAACCTGGATTAAAGGACGAGCCACTCTACCCCCTGAGTTCAGCCCCATGACACGATGCTAACAACGGCCTCTTTTATCAAAGTCAAACGGACATCCATCCAGCTTTTCAGCAATTGAAAAAAACAACCTCAAAACATAATATACAGCTTTAAAATATAATAACATAATATACAGCATTAAAACATAATATAGCTTATAATATTTCACATATGCGAGCTAAGAAAATCAACTAGGCTATACACACACTGCATAAACATCACCAAGGCTAATATTGTACATAATAAGGCCACCCACACAACCATGCAGCACCTATGTTACAACTATGTGCAGCAGGTTCCTCATAATTTCATTCAGTCAAAGCGTACGGTGTCGTTATTATTAAACGAGAGTGACCTTGATGTCAAAGAAAGAGAAAATGCTCTGCTTTTCCTGTTGTGCTGGTTATTGATTTCTAAACTACACAACATTTGCATTGGGGTCAATTTGCAAACATCGAAAGGAAAAGCCTTAAGCAGTAAGTCTATGTGAAAAGAATAACCAAAACATATCGCTCTATACATAGAGATATTTTTGAAAAAGCACCCTAGTAAGATATACAAAATATTTGTTTAGTGGCAATTGCAAAGTGACATATTATTTTTATTTTTTTATTCTAGAGACTGCACATCATTTTGCTGTTGGACATACATTATTAGACATAATGAGGTTCAGAATCATCAAATATGAATATGATTACTAATACAAGGCTGTGCATGGAGCAATGAAATAATATGAAGAATCAAATGAGACAAACCTTGATAGACCTCTTTGTCTCATTACAGCGAACATAGCCCTGGACTTCATATTCCGTGTAACACAAACAGCGCTACTGAAAATAGAAAAGCTGTAATAACTACAGTCAACCTTGTCGGTGCCATGCGTCTCCATATGGCCGCTCAGCCTGTTCGCCAGTTCTCTTTACAAAAAAATTATAATTATGCCTTTTAATTACATAAAACACAGACACGGCATAGCCATATGTTGTTTTGATCCCCATCCTCAGTATAATCTAGAGTCCAGTCATTTAACAGATGCTCACACTCACAGCTCCCTTACAACAAGTAGCCGGAAAATAAAAGACATCCTAGAATTGAAAACATTTTGGAAAAAAAAGAGCACACAACCCTCTCGGTCTACTCTCGTAAACACAACTCTCCATTTCAATCACCATAGCAATCTTTTACAAATTGTGCTCAATTGATCAAGTTATCTCCAAATATTTGTTCTTATTTATCTTCTATTACGTCACAGCGGTAGAGCCTTTCTTTAACTTGCTGTTTAAAAAAAGAAACACAGCTAAATATTGAGGTGCACTTGTGATGTGCCATAGTAAATATGTTTACCAGATACTCAAGAGGACTTCTTCTCACACACTTAACACTAACATACACACATGAAAGCAAACTAAAGAATAAGTTGCTCCAGATCTCCGATGTAATTTATGTCGCCCTGCAGACACGAACCAGGTCCTGGGAATCATCTTCCTCCGGGTTAAAAGCTCACATGACTGATATAACAGGTGCTGCAGTGTGCAGAGCAGACACATGGGGCTATGTGGAGGAGAAGAAAAGGACATTTAGAAGGTTGATAAAAGAAAACACAGAGAGGAAATGGATTAGCAATGGATAGACGGAGTGTGAGAAGAGAAAAGGTGAAGGGGAATTAGAGATGAGAGGAGACGAGGGGGCATTAGAGGGAGAGAGAAAAGAATAGATTATGAATGGGGAGAGAAAGGGAACATGAAATATGGAGAAGATTGATGCTCGGAAACGAGGTGAGAA
This sequence comes from Liparis tanakae, assembly GCA_036178185.1. NCBI lineage: Eukaryota > Metazoa > Chordata > Actinopteri > Perciformes > Liparidae > Liparis > Liparis tanakae. Next base: position 5,081,340 of record CM070095.1, on the reverse strand, counting down.
AATAGAAGGCTAGAAGTCAAAGAAAAAAAGGATTAGGGATGGAGGGATCTTTTGGAAGAGAGATGAGATGGGGACAAGGAGAAGAAGATTAAGGTGAAGTGATATGCTTTTATCTTCTAGTGTCTGGAGAGCCGACAGTAATGGTGTATGTGTGTTTGTGTGTGTGTGTGTGTGTGTGTGTGTGTGTGTGTGTGTGTGTGTAGGAGGGTGGGGTGGGGGGCTTTATGATTAGGTTTATTACTCTGTGTGTTTCTAAAAGTATGTGTTTTAGTTTAAATGTTTTATTTTCTACTTGTTTTATCTTTATGTCCATGTATCTGTGTGGTGTCCACCTGTTTGAGTTTTGTTTTGTTTTGTGTGTGTGTGTGTGTGTGTGTTCAGGTGTGAGAGAGTCTACTATAGAGTAAGATTTAGTCTCAATAATTGCAAATGCACACAGACAGACTCACAAATGCAAACACGAAGATTCCCAAATGGACGCAGAACGATTCACAAAAACATTCCAATTGACACGTAACAAAATTGGGATTTATATGAATACATACAAATATATTCACACATTTCGATGTGGATTTGTCTATTTGTTTGTGGATTTATATGTATTTATTTGTGGATCGCACTGCATTTGTTTGTGGATCGCTACACACTTACACACAGATTCATGAGACTCTCCTGGCGCGTGGTTCATCTGTAAATGTGTTCTTTTCAACATGGACCAATCTGTAGCCAATCAGATTCCGCCCTCATTTCAACCAATCACATTAGCGTCATTAAGAGGGGCGGGGCTTATCTCTGTGGCTTGACTGCTGCTACTCTAGTCGTGTTGGAAGCGGCAGTCTTTCATACGTCAGCGAGCTGTGTGAGCGTACGGTGATGTCATGAACCCAAAAACGGGGGCGTTAGATGTTCCGACGTGTGAGGGATGTCCTGAACAAGTATAAAGCAAAACTAGTGGTTGTTTTTTCTATGGTGGATGGCGGAAAACTTCACTTTTTCCACAGAGTAAAGCCACAGAGATAAGCCCCGCCCCTCTAAGGCGGGACGACATATGATTGGCTACAGATAGGTCCATATTGAAAATCTGTGTGAAAGTGTGTAGCAATCCACAAACAAATGCAGTGCGATCCACAAATAAATAAATATAAATCCACAAACAAATAGACAAATCCACATAGAAATGCATTTTTTAACCATTTATATGAATCAGAATTTATTTAAGTCGGCATTGGGATGTATTTGTAAATGATATATATTTGTATTTGTACATTTTATATATTTGTGAATTGTTCTGTGCACATTTGTGAATCTTCGTTTTTTCATTTGTCTCTGTGTGCATCTGCAATTTTTGATAATAATAATAATAATAATAATAATAATAATAATAATAATAATAATAATCATTTATTTTATACATTTTATATAGCGCTTCTCAAGACACCCACACAGCCATACCGGTGGTGGTGAGCTACATCAGTAGCCACAGCTATCAGTAGCCATCAGTTGAGACTGATCTGAGCCGTAGTCTACATGCCACTCATCATTCCTGGTTGAGTTAAAAGGAAGGAAGATTCTTCAAAATGTCTGCCCTTTATATCAGGGATGGATGAATGGGAGAAGTGGAAAGGAAAGAAAGAAAGAAAGGAAGGAGGGAGGGAGGGTGGGATGTTTCTTGGGTTGTTGGGTTCATGGATGGAGGGATGGATGGATGGCGACAGGGAGGTGGGTTGAATACCTAGAGCCAAGCAAATTAAAGTAAAAGCAAAAGGATGGATGATGCTGTGGCACTCGGTGCATCTGGGAGTCCGGCAAGTGAGGCGTTGAGTGAGCCAGGAAGAAGTAGAAGAGTAAGGAGGGAGAGCAAAAGAGAGAAAGAGGAAGGAGAACCGGAATGAGAGGCAGAGTCGTGACTGTCGGTTGATTTACGGAGGCTTTCCTTTTAATGAAATTGTTTCAGTGACAGAGCCGGTAAAAGGCCCTTAATGGATTGGCTGGCCTAATGTAATGAAATTACTCCCTCTTTCACTACAGAGAGAGGGGGAACAAGAATAAAAGAGGACATAGGGAGGAGGGGAGAGGGGGAGGAGGATGGTAGAGGAGAAACGCAATTAATATTTACAGAACTGACAAGCAGGGTGGGCTTTAGAAGCATTGGCTCGCTCGCTCTCTTCTCCACCGCGTCTGCCTCTCCCGTCCCTCTCTCTCCCGGTGGCCAGTGTGCACTGAGCGTGCAACAGGGGAGGCAGGTGATAGGCTGACGCCAGGCAGGCCACTCAGCCCTCTCCTCTCCCGCGTTCTCCTTTTCCTCCGCCGCTCTCCTCAGGGCTTGCCATATCGGCTCCGAGGTGAGAGACTTAACCTGAGCTTGTGAGCTACCGACTGGGCATCCCCGGAGAGTGTATCCGTGAGTGTGTGTGTGTGTGTGTGTGTGTGAGGGAGAGTTACCGCCGGTGTCTCCTACCTGCCACCTTAAGCCCACTTACTGGGATACCACCTCACACACACACACACACACCTCCACATACACTCATTCACGCAGCCCGTCTTTTGTTAGTCCCTCCCCCAGCTGAGTGGACCTTGCAGACTTGTGCCTGACTCTCTCCCATCTCTCTCTCCCTCTCTCTCTCCCCACTGTGTGTGTGTGTGTGTGTGTGTGTGTGTGTGTGTGTGTGTGTGCTTGGTGCAGGCAACTGGACAGCAACCACATCGGCTGCATCGAAGATGGAGCTTTCCGAGCGCTGCGCGATCTGGAGATTCTGTAAGTAGAGAAAAAACCCTGGTCCTCTCTCTCTCTCTCTCTCCGTCTCTCTCCTCCTCCCCTGCCTCCTCCTCTCATCCCGACTTCTCCTCGCTCCCTTTTCTCTCTCCATGTGCTCTCGGTGAATCTCTTTCTCGTTGTTATCTGCTTTGTTTTCTTTTATTATTCAGTTTCTTCATCCTTTCGTGCTTTTATTCCGTCTACTTTTCCGATCTCATCGATCTCCTGTGTCGGTTCACCGTAAGAAAAGCGTCAACTTAAACGTGTTGTTATTCAGAAAATGTAGTTTCTTCGGAGGTTTCTGCGAATTATCTTTTTGTTGCACCCTTTTATGTGTGTTGGTGTGTGTGCGTGTGTTGTGCGTGTGTGTGTGTGAGTGAGCTGAAGTGCACGTCTAAGTGCCTGTGTTCGTTGCCTGCAAGGATGAAGGGCAAAGTACCTGTTCATCCACCAGTGAAATGCGTTGTCCTTGACTTACAATACACTGATTCACACGCACACACACACACACACACACACACACACACACAGATTACAGAATATAGTGCATCTGCCACCTGCTGGGCTTTGCGCTTTCTCTGCACCATGTGTTAGAGCGCGTGAATGATTCCCTCTGCAGAAGAGAATGGGAATCCATTTATGCGTATTTGCATCCAGCTGTGTGTGGCATTAAGTGTGTGTGTGTCTGTGCGTGTGTGTGTGTGTGTGTGTGTGTGCGACTGTGTGCAAGTTTTGTGCGCACGATCTGTCCTCATTTTTACAGCTGCTCATTTGTCACCGCGCTCACAGGTGTGACTTGCGACTGTGGAATGAGATTTTGTGTCGGGAAAGGTCGACACAAAATATATATATGTGTGTGTGTGTGTGTGTGTGTGTGTGTGTGTGTGTGTGTGTGTGTCTCACACAGAAGCAGATGCTGTGCTTCATTGTGGGTTGTGCGCCTGAACCGCATCCTTAGCGCCAGTTCCTGCTAATCAATGCATATGTTTCCCTTATGTGTGCCAAAATATACACAGGTGCATTCTCATGTCTTGATTGTCTGAAACACTGAGCTGGAGAAAAGTTAACAAAGAGGAATCTTTCTCTTGTGGGCGGCGGCGGCGCTTCATTCGTCTGTTGGCAATGCGTTTGTATTCTTCCCTACGGGGCTGAGAGGGGAAAGGATTAGTGCTATTGTTGCTGAATATGTTTAACAGAGGGTAAAACTGTAGAGCAAATAAGACAAAGAGAAAGAAAGAGGGCACATGGGCAAAGAAAGACAAAGGCAGTTATGGAAAGATGAGAGGACGATTGGAACGAATGAGATCAGAAGAAGAGAAGACGACTGACGTAGCACAGAGTGAAATGCTGTTTGACCATTACAAGGGGATGTGTGGGGGGGGGGTCCTGAGAGAAAAACCCTGGAGAACACACTCGTGATTCTCATAATGCGTTGATGAAGAACAGGAACAGGAAGATATTGAGACTATTGAGACTTTTTACCAGCCCAATAATAAAGAAAATAGCTCTAATTGAGGTAAATGTGTCTCATTGTTACGTGCAGATATATGGTACCCAACAGCAGATTATTTAAACCACAGATTATTATTTAAAATGAGTCAAATCTGTGCTGTACATGAGATTAACTATCCATCAGCACTAGAATCTGTTGGCTTCTTTAACCATGCACAAGGACAAAATACCAACGGCTCAATAATTCATTGACAATGCCCTCTTTAATTTCTCTTGAAATCACTCGAGGACCAGGCTTTTAAAAGCATTGTTGTTGTCATAGATGTGTACAGTATGACCCAGGGAGTTGAAATGTAAAAGCTCAGTGAGACTCCCCACAGCATCAGCCTCACCTTGATGAGTGTCCATGGTGCAGTCTGCTGCTGCCTAATGTGTTCACATGAATGATTAAAGAGAGCAGCAAACAGTGGGAAAGGGTTCAATATTGTGGACAACATCCACACCACACAGCATTGTTTCAAATGTGCATATTTTAAATTGCAGATATTCTCATCATGAGGAGAAATGTCTCTCCAGCCTGAGTTTTCTGCAACAGAAGGTTTATTGTACCCTTTTTTTCTTCGGCAAAGCCATCTTTTTTTTGATTTCCCTGCCTCACTTCTTGGCTCAGTGCGCGATGGAGGTGATAGGGGCCGGATAGAGGGGATCGGTAGATATATATATACACAACATATTAGCAATTCATAAGTCCCTGACAGCTGAGTGCTCGGCAGGATTTACATTCATTGTAAATACGCAGCCGTTCCCATTCAAGGCGGAGAGGATGACAGCACATAGTATATTCACTGAATGTGACGTTTTAATAAAGGCAGGTGCGTGTGTCTGTGTGTGCGTGTGTCTGTGTGTGTGTGTGTGTGTGTGTGTGTGTGTGTGTGACTGTGTGTGTGTGTGTACGTGTGTGCAAAGACCATGAATGACATTAAGCAATTCTGCTGCTGGTCTAATCTTCATTTCAAGCATCTTAACACACACACACAGACACATACACACACACTATTGCACAGATGTATGCATTTTTTATAGTGTGTATACACACACACACACACACAGCCCCATCTGTTCTGTTCTCGGGGGTTCATTTTGTGACCATAGTACAAAATAGGATGATAGAGTCACCGGTGATTGGAGACCACGTGACTGCACCATCAGGTAGGTGTGTGTTTCTGTGTGTGTTTGTCTCTGTGTGTGAGTGTGTTCTTGTACTGCCATCATTGTGAGGACCACTTTGTGTTTAGACCTTAGCTATGAGAACATGGTGTCTGTCTCTGCCGCTGCTTGAACCTCGGGTTAAGGTTAGGGTTAGGGTTGAAACGATGAGGTGATGAATGCATTAGTCGACCACCAGTTATCTCTTTGCACTCGCAGGTTAAAGCCCGGTTATTTCCTGCTTTTCTCTGTTTTATATCATTTTAATAGAATATATTTGTGAGCTGAAGCCCTGTTTAGGGTAATATCTGGGATTAAGCATGTAGTTGTAAGGAAATGCATCACGTCAATGTGTGTTCATGCAGATGTGTGTTCCACTGGATATGCTCGTGTCAGCGTGTGTGTGTGTGTGTGTCTGCCAACATCCTTGCGTGTGTGTAGGTCTATCCATGAGTGTGTGTCTTTTATTCGTGTGCGCTGTTTTTCATTAATGTGCCAGTCACACATTTCTAAATGTTAACGCTTGACGGAGCTTTGAGTCGATAATAGATGAAAAAGACGTCTGACGACGTGTGTGTCAGAATGTCCTTTTCTATATTCAATGTGAGCGTTTGCAAGAGTATAAGAGACTGTGTGCTGCAGGCCAATTGCATGTGTGTTAATTTAGTGTGCTAATTGAAAGAAGCACTGCGCTGTGTGTGTGTGTGTGTGGGTGGGTGTGTGTGTGTGTGTGTGTGCCACTAACGAATCTCCACTTTAATTAATCCAGTAATTTTTAATTAGCCGCTGCTTCTTGGTGGACTAGGCTTTATCACGGCAGCAAGTTAACAAGTCAAAGCTGAATATTTGGGCGTTGAGCTAATTTTTTAAATGCTAAATGGATTTTAGTTTGTTAGTTTAATTAATCTTGTTATAATTGTTTATTAAATTTGACATGCTGAAATTGCGAGGCGTTTCAAGGATTGGATTCATTACATTTTTGACCCATCACAAAATGAACTGCAATGCGTCTCAATGGCGATATCAGGACGCCTCGTTCGACATTAAAAACAAGTTATTGCATTTTAATGGATTTTCGTTATTAATTGTTCAACAGAAAATCAAAATGCATCACATTTTCAGCCATTTTTCACAAAGTATCACTCAGCAATTTATAAAATAACAATATAAAACAGTCAGATCGAGGCAAAACATCTCAAAGTTAGGCTGTTTTGAATTGTTGTGAACTTGGTTCTGCTTCAACAGAAGAGTTTCACTTCCCAAATACGTTTAGGGGCAAAGACAAAGACAACAAAGACACTTTTACATTCCTCATTTCCTTTGACATCCGCTCCCTTTACTCACATGTCCTCAGATAGTCTCCATCTCTCTCAATTCTTCTTCCCTCTCTTTCATGGCCACCAGGATGAAAGTGGAGGTTATAAAGCGAGGCGGTGCTCGTCTATGATTTATTTACACCCAAAAGGACTGTGGTTACAATCATTTCCTCTCTTTTTTTTACAAGCGGAGGCAAGAGACTAGGGATATTTGGGGGAGTTGGAGAGTGTTCACGATATAGAAAAAGGGAAAAAGGAGGGATTTTAGGGGAGTGAAAGAAAGGAAGGAGTGTGGTATCGGTGTTGGACAAGCAGCCAGTGTTCCGGACATCATTTATTTATCTGTTGTTGAACCTGAGGAGAGGCGACGAGGAGGGGAACCAGGGGATAGAGAGGTAGTGATTGGAAAGGAAAGGAGGGACATCCAGAGATGAGAGAGGCAGAGGAATCAGAAGATGGAGAGATGTCGGTGGAGAAAAGGTCGGTAAGATGGGCGCTAGACAGATACATCAGACACATCTCAACACCGGATGAGACCAAAAGATGCTAAACGAGTCCATTCATAGCAGTCAGGAAAGCAATAGAGATGAGAGACCCAAAGGTGTAGAGGACATCAGAAAGAGGAAAAGAAGGAAGAAACATGATATGAATAAGGGGGGGAGGAAAGAGACGAGTGTTACAAAATAGATTGCAAAGATCAGAGGGAGGAGAGCGGGGAGTCTTTAATTATTAATGGAACAACTGTCTGACTGACTGACTCCATTTGGCCCGTTGTTGTTTCCAGACCACGAGGCTGCCAGATCGACTCAGAACAACGTTTCTCAAAGTAAGGCCGGAGGCCCCGAGTGGGTCTCCGATGTGTTGAGTTCCATCAGCTCAAAACGAGCTGTGACCGTATTAGTTGAGTTGAAGCTTGATTGATATTTACCGTTAGCTTGGTTGTCATTAAAGGTTTAAGGTCTTTTGCGTGGCTTTGAGCCCAACCTTTCCCAACTCTCCTCTCCCTGTTTAATATCCGTCCAGTCTTTTCTTTTCCTCCGGCCTCTAATGATGATAAACGCCACTACCGCCTTGAAGAAGGAAATTAGCATGCTCTGGTGATTTTAGGCCAGCTCCCATTTGCATTAAGATTAGAGGAGTTTAGTCTGGGAGGTTGCCAGTACAATTTTTTGAAAGTAACTTTTTGGCTTGTCCGCTCGTGCTTTTGCGCTAACATAACACAACCTGCCAGGAGTCACAACAGGAAACAGAGTTACAGCCTTGTTGAAAGGCAGAGAAGCAGGCAGGCGATGTGAGGCTTTGATTAAAGACTTCACACACTGGGGTTCACGTGTTATGGTTTGAAACCCAAGCCGCTGCAGCGCACGCAGCCTATTAAATAACGGACTGCGACATGTAGCAGACGTTAGTTTTTCACTGGCGCGGATGTCAATTTCAAACCGTGTTGTGTAATTAAAAGCAAAAGACGGTGGGGGAGGGGATGACGATGCAGCATCTCTTAACATCAAGCGGCGAGGGCGTCGTTTAGCTGGGATCCGCCCGGTGCGTCTGAGACATTCGTACGGCGGGATGATGCAGTGTGATCTTCAATGTTCTTGTTCAGTACCAGCGCAGGAATTAGTTCTACCCTTTATGTTTAGAGGTAAGTCAAGCTGCCAAGGGTTATTTTTATGTTATGGTTATTTGTTTTGGGACGAGCATGTAACATAAACCAATGCAACACACCGTGGCATTTATGGCCTAATAATGTGTGATATCCAACCTTAAAGTAGATGGGCCTTTAAAATACATTCAACTCAACCAATAAAGACAGAAATGAACAGGACCTTGCACAAACTCAACAATAATTAAATATACGTTAGAAACACAAAACTCAAGAAGATGCAGAGAAAACACACACAAGGTAAACTAAAACATTAAGGCGCCATAAGTCAAGACGCATTACATCATGCATGACGACATGACTGATCCCTTTTCAAACTGGTTTCACGTGTTCCCAGTCAGGATCCAGTTTGAGTTGTGTAAGGAGATCCACATGAGGTGGTGGACAAGAGACTAGCGTGACCTGTTTTCATCACTTCTTTACCACTAAAAGATTATGATTCCCATAAAGCTCTTTCTTCCTACAACTTCTGCACATGGCAGGTACAATCTGGTTATTATCCATCTGAAAAAAACAGCCCAGTGCTTTTTTTTTCTTCAGTCAGAGCATTTGATTAATTGATTGCAGTTGAGATGGAATTAAAATGTAAACAAATCCAAAGTAGATTTCCAACCCGAGCTTTAAAGTTCACAAACGGTTGTCGTCACAAAAATGCAAAAAGCAAATGAATAATAATCAAGCTACAAAATAAAAAAAAAATGGAAAAAGTATGTAAGCTACAAGCACACTCCTCCAGTAATGGCAACAAATCAGGCTGCTAACCCCAGTGTTATTCTTAGTTTTACTTCTTTACTTAGCTTTACTTTGACGTTCCCCTGTCCATGTTCTGTGAAGCTCTGCCAGAAATTAGTAGCATTGATTATGTTATATGAAAACAGCTGCCGTTTCAAAGGTGATCACACCGAAGTGCCGCCACCAGTGTCCTTCAACGATTAAAATATCTTCTCTCTGACATCTACACACACAGACATTTAGCCACATAGAACTCATTACTCTTTCACTTAAAGCCATGAGCAGATTGCATGCCACGGTGGTCTTATCACATAGTCGTCATTAAGCAAGAGATTTTCCCAATGGCGAATGTTATCGAGGCGTGACGGTGAGTCTCGTTCTCATTGTTCCCATTAAACAAAAAGATGACTTGATTACGTGGCAGTCCTTTGTGTCTCTGGTATGCTGCTAGAGTTTAAAAACTCATCTTGTAATTTGGGTCTTGACGATAAAGACGGCATATCTTAGCTCTCTGTATCCAGTGCAAAGGTCAGACCCGGGATAACGATACGAAGGGGATTTGTTAGGGGGCGTCCTATTGATGCATGATTGATGAAAAGAGCTCTACTTACTTAAAGAAAACAACAAAAAAAGCTTTTTCCTCCAAATATTTTTCCATTTTGAGTTTTAGTGGTCGAAGCCGCGGTGGCGCCACAAACACATCGAGAGAAACTGGAAGAGGACTTTCCCCTCAATGCATAACGTCGCAGCATACCATGACCGGTCAATTGGCCTTTTCTCTTGTTTAAAAGCCTTTGATGGTCAAAGCTGTATCTGCTCAAACTTGCAAGGCCAATAAACAGTGGAAACGTAATTATGTGACATCCACAGTCTTTATTTTCGGCTCCATCCACCTCGGCTTTACAATCACTTCAGTGCAGATGGTCGGCGTTCCTCCTGTGGCGACTTTTACTCAGCGAGAGTGGATTTAATGCTGAGGGACAGAGAACGGCTTGTGTATTTTTTAGACGCCGTTTATTATTTATTTAGTTTGATTGTGTTATTTCAATTGCATTCAAGCTTTTTTTTCTAGGATCAGAAGAGAACAGATTTTTTAATCTATTTTAAATCTTTCATAAAAAAAAAAAGAATAGATTCATTTCAAAATGTTTTTAATTTGATTGCACTATTAACTTGTATATACAACTCAGAATTAGTTCAATCAGGATTAAAGATAATAAATACTTTAAAGCTGACTAAAGGGCTTACTTGAATCCCTAACCCTAAAAATCAAAATAACCCTTGCAAAAAATGTTAAAAATAAAGAAAAGCATAGACATAAGACAGGGTGGTATGGCCGCGAGCCTTTTCTAACTTAATTAAGTACAATGGTAAATTCAGTGTGGTCTAGGGAGTTGAGCCACCGACCTGTGAGTTTATTTCTGTCACCTTTAGCTCACAATTACGTCTCCAATTGAATATTCAGTCAAAAATCGTACTGTTGAGCCCATTTTCTTAATTTATTGTTCTCTGTACAGTTGCGTTTGTCAGCACCTGGGCGGTCTTTGGATGATTTGCATTCACAAGGGCAAACCAATCATTACTAATACCCTTTAATGTCTCAATCCATAATATAATCTATCTTAAAACACTTACCACACAGCTAACGCGTGATTTGGAATTCCACTGTGTTTTAGCGAGTGTGTCTGCGTGTCTTTGAATGAGTTAATCCAGTTAGCGCATGTGTCTGCCAGGCCACATCAGAATAAATGATGGGTCCCTCTGTGATGATGAATGGTAATTTAGATTTAACATAACTGGACTAACGAGCGGGCTAATGACTCCAAAGCTAGCCAGGACAGCTCTCACTCGAAGGGCTCTCGCTTTGCATCCCAATGAGCTGGGGAAAGGGCACACACACACACTCTCTCACACACACACACACACACACACAGAGGAACAAAAAATGTTTTAATAAATGCACGCATACACAATTATACATTCACAAATGGTCCTGGCAGGGAAGCACACACGTACAGCCACGTGTGTTTGGTGTGTGTGTGTGTGTGTGTGTGTGTGTGTGTGTGTGTGTGTGTGTGTGTGTGTGTACATGTTTTTTAGGACTCCATGAGTGGCGGAGAGCAGCGACGTCGAGCTAATACCGAGATGATTAATTACTAATTATTCACGGGTAATATTTCAACCAGTTGACTTACATGCGGTTTTTGTTCACTGATCTTTCGATTTTTTTTCTTTCTCTCCGCTGACAACGAAGATTAATGAAAATAGATGATGAGCACTTGATCATTTTCAGATGAAAATAGAATTAATCACTTTCATTTTTCAAAAGGGTCTCCAACTCTGTCAGAAAAATCTTAATTCTTTTCAGAACTGAAATATTTCTCAAGGTGTGTCCTGAACTTTGCTGCAAAGTCACTGCACTCCTTTGAAAGTGGTCCGTCACAAAGTTGTCGTTACAGAAAAGAAAAACACATTTAAATATTTCCTCGAGCATCAGCGTGTCCAACGGCGTCATCCGATCTGCAGCTTCTTGCATCTCGGGCTGAGTGACAGGTCGTGAAAAAAAAGAGATGTGTGACTATTGCCGTACACTATCATGATTGATTTCTGAAGCCACTTGTTTCCTTTATTTATGTACAATGATAAATCAGATCATCTCTACTGTTCAGACCCTGAACAATCCAATGTGTCCATCAGCATCCAGCACTTTGGACCCTTCTTTTAAATCACTTATTTTATAAAACAGCTTTTAAGTGATCTAGTCTTTTTATGCAGAACTTTGGTTCCCCTAATTTAGTTTGTCTGTTTTTAATTTATTTTTAATTTATTTATTTTAATTTTGAACTTCAATATATACTTTTAAATGTCATTTTGGTTTCTTACTATTCCACTTGTTTTGCTTTGACTCTCTGTCGAGCACTTTGTAAACATTGCTTTTAAAGGTGCTATATAAATAAAGTTATTATTAAGCCTAGATCTTACATAGTCACTGATTTTGGGTAATCTGGACACGAGTTCCAGTTTTATAGTACGTACATCATCTGTAATTGATGAAGTTATTTAAGTAGGAATATCTTACACCATTAGTTTCTATGTTTGAATCAAACGTTTTCCGAGAACTCCGTAGACTTACATGGACCCATGGGAACCACAGACATATCAAGATTCAAGATTCATATTCAAAAAGATATTTTAATGTCATGTGCACATATAACAAGTTATTTGTACAATGAAAAGCTTATATTGCTGGGTCCTCCAGACTATATACAAAATTACATGGTAAGACATAAATAAATACAAATAAGTCACAAAATATGGTATTGCACAAGAATAAGGCACACAAATTATCAAATTATCAAGCAGAGTCATGACGGGACTTCGTAAAAGCAACTGCTCATGTAGAAATGAAGTCTGGGCTTAAAAGCGAGCAGGAGCGCGGTCTGAACGTGAAGCCCGTCTTTGATTCCCTCCTGCAGGATAGTCCACCTTGCTGCTGATGCCACGGAAAAGTGACACGCGGGGGCGAGAGTGAACGAGAAGGAGGTCACATGTCACCGCAATAAAGTCTGATGAACTGAAATGAATTTCATTTTTCAGAAGGTAAAAACTACGACCGGGACAGACAGAGAATCAGAGTGTGACAAAGAGAGACAGATGGCGAGAGGAACGGCAAAATGGTTCCAGAAGGGAGAGAGAAAATAGAGGGCTTACACACAGCCATTACATGACATGCCCACACACACACACACACACACACACACACACACACACACACACACACACACACACCAGGGTTGGTCTGAGAAGCACTCTGAAGAGCAGAAGAACAACTGCATATTTCATGATCGCTTTTCTTCATGTGGCAAAGCTTTCTGGATGAGGGTGTATCACCGAGAGGAGGAGAGGGGGAATAAAAGAGAGTAAGACAGAGAGGAGTGAAATGTGTACGTGTGTGTGTGAGTGTGTGTGTGAGTGTGTGTGTGTGTATGAAGTGGATGGGTTTCGGCCAACCAGCGACTTTCATAATTCATAAGAGGAGACAGACATAGTTGCTCTGTGCGCTGTAATTCCTCAAGGTGACTTTCACTCAAACGCACACTCTCTCTCTCTCTCTCTCTCTCTCTCTCTCTCTCTCTCTCTCATGCTGCTCCACTTGCTTTCTCACCACTGTGCCACCTCTCATCGTTCTTGTATTTTCCCCCCCTCGTCATTGTGTCCGATGCTGCGTCATTGAAAGCACCACTGAATCTACAGTTTCCGGTCATTTAGCGTCCTCTTTCACCCAGCAGGAGGTCGACTCTAGAGAGTTCAGCCATCACACCACCGAGCAGCCAGAACAGCAGAACTGTTTCAAACATGCAGACAGCAGAGCGGTGCACCAAGAGTGTACGCTAGAGGCACGAGTTGTATTTCCACCCACTGAGCTGTTGACCCCTCAGCCTCTCTTCCACCAGGCCTCGCTTACGCCTCTGACTTTCCTTTTTTTTTTAAACCACAACCAGCACGGCTGCAAGTTTAAAAATACTCTTTCCCGAAGAAGAAGAAGAAAAAAGTGGACGAGTTGGAATGGTAGTGTTTGTGTTACATGACTATTTCTCAATGTTCCTATGTTCTCATGTCTTAGTGACTAATGGGCACATCGTTTTATGACATAAGTCCAATATCGATTATGTGTCTAACCGAGGCTTCCTAGGAGAAGACTCATTTATCTATATTGTCAAAATCACGTGTGTTAGAAAAATCTCCGACTACACTTTCTCCATCCCTCCGACTAAAACTGTTGTCTTCCGGCAACGAGCCCCGTGACAAAAAATCAAACGGCAAAAGAAAGGTAAGAAAACATTTGTATTTCTTTTTTTCTTTCCATAATGTTGTTAGACACTCATAATAACGGTCTGGTGGAAAAGCAGCACTTTTACTAGACGTACATCGACGGTGAAGTATTTCCCCGAAGAATTACGTTGCACCCTTTAATGTCTTTTTCCGACAGCGCTGTTAGCAGGAAATCATCCAACACACACACACACACACACACACACACACACACACACACACCCACACATACACACACATACTGCCAGAAAATTACTGCCAAATGACATCGCTTACGCTGGTGGGCCGGACACGCTCATGAGAATGATGCACCCTGGGAGAGCTCACGTAATATTATAATAGCCCTTTGAGACAAAGGAAGCTTTTCCGTCGTACCGAAGTAAAGATAAACATAAATAAATTAAACGAGAGACAAATGATGTTGTATATACATGTGTGTATATAAATATAAACAAAGCGACACAGCGGCCCCCAGGGGTTGCATGTGGGTGGGTGTTGGTGTGTGTGTGTGTGTGTGTGTGTGTGTGTGTGTGTGTGTGTGTGTGTGTGTGTGTGTGTGTGTGTGTGTGTGTGTGTGTGTGTGTGTGAGCACGGAGGGGTCAAAAAAGAACAGAGTGCAGCTTTCTGCTGTTCAGTGATTTTGGTTTGGCCGGGCTCTCGGTGGGGTTTGAGTCAGCGGGTTCAGCAGAGCCATCACACCCTGGCAGAGACCGAGGGTCTGACCTGACCTGAGGGGGCGAGCGAGGGAAAGAAAGAGAGGGATGAGGTTGTGTGGAAAAGAGAGGAATGGAGAAGGAAGATAAGATGCAGGCTTAGAAATGAAGAAAACAAGAGAGGGAATCAAAAGTGAATAAATATCTGTATAAGAGGGCGCGTGGAGGGTGGCTGAGGGGGGGGGGGGGGTGACAAGTGAGAGGGAGAGAATATAGCCAAGAGAGACCGGCTGAGATATCTGTGCAAGGTAACTACTCTCTTAAAAATAATAACAGTGGTTTCAGTTTGAGATTTTGAGAATCCAGGAAGAGAGCACGGAGGCTGAAGAAGAGGAAGAGAGGCGGAATCAGGGTCTGAAAATGAGATGAAGAGAAACCGCGACCATTTACTGTTTCCATTGGCATAATGATGATGGTTTTAAGAAGCACTTTAGAGATTTTTGGTCTGGGGAGTGACACCAAGGAAAGGTCAGAGGGGTTGGAGGAGGCAAAAAAAAAGATGGAAATGAGGCATGGGGAGAGATAAAAGTGGTGGAGGAAAAGGAGGTGGAGGCGATAAAAAAGGTAGAGACTGTCAGTCAAGAAAGACAAAGAGCCAAGGAAAGGAGGGAAGTAAGGAGACGGAGAAGACCTCAACCTGGAGTTTGAAAAGAGGATCTACCTCCAAATAATTGTGCCATGGTGGGAACAGCGTCAGATATGGGAAGAGCTCAGTCCCAGCAGTCTGGCCCACTCGCAATTAATCACATCCCACTGGGTGGTAGAACAGGAAAGAGGAGGAGAGATGGTGATGGGGAGAGGAGGAGGAGGAGGAGAGAGAGAGAGAGGCAATTTAAGGTGTGAATCAAGCAGGGCTGGGAGACAATTGAGAAAAGATGATAGGAGAGCAAAAGTAAGAAGGGGAGGCAATCTGCGATGTAATTTGTTCTCGTTTAAGGTGTAATGGTCTCATCAACGGGTTTTATGTGCATCTCTCTTTGTGCCGCGTCCTCCCTCCCACATGGTTAGTCTCCTCCTCCCTAACCTCTCCATGGCTCGCTGGCAGATTTCATTTTGGAAACCCGCAAAACAGGGTAACTTGTGAAATATAAGAAAGCAAAATCCTGGTATTGTGTTCCTAAACAAACACACACGCACACTAACACACACACAAACAGCCTTCTGCCAAACCACATGCATTTGTCCAGTGATAGTCATCCAGTATCCCTGTTTTCTCAGTGTCAGTTAATTTGATTACAATCAGCATCATCAGATTGTGGTTTTCGGGACAGCTTTTGTAACTTTACTCCACATTGTCGACACAATTTACTCCCACAACCCCCTCCCCCTGCCCCCTTTCAAAGATCCTTGATTTCTCTGAAAGATAACTCTCTACTTCAGATCCAGATCCTGTTTTGATCTGCCGTAACTCTTCGCCAAGCGGTTGGCACAATATTGGACAAAGTTCCCTCCTGCAAAGCCCTTCTGGTCTCAGTGAGGAATAATGCAAACATCCATTATTCAGATTGAAGCGCCGTTACAGAAACATTTTCCTGCCTCCATTTGTGCGGCCATATTTCCAGCAGAAAGAAAAGCCAGACTGCATTTTAAAATGTTATGGTTTCATGGTTGAAAAAATTGTTTGTTTCTTTGAGAGAAAATCATTTCACTGTTTGCTCACTCTGTCATGGATATAATTTGATTTGCAGCAAATCTGCCAAAAAAGATTTGGTCTGGAATCTTAACCCCCTAGTGCTTTTCCCGGTAAAGGTTGTAAAACAGTCGAGCTTTCCCAGGGTGGTTACCAACGGCAACACTCTTTTTTCAGAGATGAGAGGAATGAATTGCGAGACTTTGGCTACGCAAACACTCAAGAGTTCATTAAACCGGCTTGCTCGTGCACTCACACTCGCTCACACACACACACACGTATATGTTTGCGACAACACAAATGCACATACGCATAGACACACACAAAACACATATGCATACTGGATTTAATACCCGGCTGCCGGGGTACAGCAGCAAAGCATGCATTAAACCCCCTGGGAAACTTCAAATGTGAGACGACTCAACCCCTAAAGAGCCCTTAACTCTTCCACCCTTAAAAGCTGTTTGCGGGCCTCATGGGCCTTTAGAGCTCTGTGTCAAGGTCAACAGGGTCACAATTCACAAATCACTTCAACTTACACGCTGAAATCTCCTGATCAACAGAGACACACACTGAAGGAAGGAGAGGAGCATTCATTTGCAAATCCTGCAAATTTTCCCCGTTTCTCAGTGTCTCAAAGCTTCAGCATCCTTACACTCAAACACACAAAATACACAAACGGACACACTCACAAATATATATATATATATATATATATATATATTGATGTATAAATATATATATACATACAAATATATATATATATATATATATATATATATATATATATATATATATATATATATATATATATATATATATATATATATATATACATATATATATATATATATATGTGTGTGTACACAATGCATGCACACACCCACACCGACACACACACTCGCTTATACAGACGCATAGCGTCATGTGACACTGATGGCAATGTCTGACCCGTTGAGACACCCAATTACCTGAAGATCTACCCAGAGACAGGTAATACCCCCCCCCCTCTGTGAATAGAATGAAGAGGTTAAATGATCACGTGACCTATTTGATGGAAAGCGTGACACATTAGCTGGCTCTCGGAGCCGCTCTCTTTCTCCCCAGTGAACGAGTAAATGGTGCTTGTGGGAGTGGGATGGGGGGGGGGGTAATAAATGAGTGATTGAAGGAATGAAGTGTCTGTTTTTCCCCTTTGCCTCCTCTCCTAAGCTGTAATGAGGCGGAGGGGAAGAGGCTGAGGGCTCTTCACACAACTCTGGAAGAGTCATTTTGGCCTTTCGATACTTGGCCCCTTTTTCAGCGTCCGTGTGGGAAATAAATAAATTCCTCTTTGAACTCGTGTCGAAGCAATAAAGCGTAACACGTTCCACATAACTCTAGAAAAAGAAACGGTTGTTTAAAAATTACATTTTGCCGCTGATGGTCGTAAAGAGTGAAGTCATAATCTGTGATAGATAGCTGAGAAGATTGCCCTCACTCTAGGCACAGCAAATAGAAAGATCCTGGTAGCAGCTGGTTAACTTGACTTGATATGATATGATATAATATTATATGATATGATATAATATGATATGATATTCCTTTATTTATCCCACAGTGGGGACATTTCAAAAATCACAGCAGCGGTGCACATCAGAGCATCAATGAAAATAAATATAAAACACAAAACACAATACTAAAAAACTAAATAATCATACTAAATACTAAATATACAGGGGGGGAATAAAGTAAAGTTCTGAGTAAAGTGCCTAGTTTGCCAGGATCTCCACGATCTACTGCAGTGCGTGGTGCAGCCTGACAGCAGCAGGGAGGAAGGACTTGTGGTTCCTCTTCCTCAGACACCGGGGAGGAAGGAGACTTAGCACAGACACTGGAAACAGCCAGGCTCATACACAATGCTGTATCGTGTTTGTTTAATCTGCAAAATATATATTTTGTGCTTTGGTTATTGACCAAATACTTATTTTAACAAGGGATTTACCAATAAGTTCTTTAAAAATCAGACAATGTGACTTTCTGGATTTTTTTTGTATCTCATGTTGTCTCTCATAGTTGAGGTCTACCTATGATGAACATTACAGGTCTCTCATCTTTTTAAGTGGGAGAACTTGCACTATTGGTGGCTGACTAAATACTTTTTTCCCCACTGTATATATATATATATATATATATATTTATAAATTACACCTTTTGGGGTTATGTTGGCTCACTGGTTTCACATGAAGTTACTTCGCCATCCCATTTACAGCGACTAACCGGCTGCTAGATGTAGCTCCCAACTTCCCATCCTTCTCTCTTTCTCTCTCTCTCTCTCTCTCTCTCTCTGTCTCCCTCTCTCTCTCTCTCTGTGTGTCTTTCGATCCAAGCGGTCGAGGCAGATGGCCACTCACCCTGAGGGGGCGAAGGTCTCAGTGAACGGGAGAGTCCCTGCTGCCTCAGTGCTTACTCAACAGGGAATGTTGGGTAAATTTTAAAGTACGGTCTAAACATACTCTATATGCGTCTCAGGATGATTTCTGTTGACGTTATATAAATATTTGGACCTCCAGCGTGTTTGCTTGACTGAGCCGTCTCTGCATACTGAGGTAGATCCTGTCAGGTGGCTCCACCCCGAGTCAACGCCACCTGCGTTTACGGTCTGGCTCCGGTTCCCGCCGCCAATCGCTAACTCAAAAAAAATTGCGGACGTACTTTCCTTAAAAAAAGCTGACATCTCAGACAGCATGTTTAGATTTCATATTTTTTAGACCACTTTATTTAAATCCTGCTAATTGAATGTGATTAGCACAGCTTTATGAGGATGCAGATTAAATACCCCGGTATCCGAGGGTTCAGTTTGTTCCCTTTTACAGTTCAATGTTGTTCTTTTGAGTGAGTAAAGAAAATATAGTGCATGTGTTATGCATATTCTCATGCATTCCTCCCGGATACAATTTATACCTGTGGGAACCTGTCCATCATGTTTGCGGTTGGCTTCATTTCAATCTTTCTAATCAATATGTTTTCCAGTCACAGTACTGGAATTGCATTTTTGATCCTGAAGAGATTCAAATTAGAGGAAATGCCTGTGAACTTGATTCAACCTGATAACATTGAGAATAACATAACTTTTGTATTTCATTTAAAGTACCCCTTTACCCTAGCTAACCCCACATGCGTTAGTGATTTCCCACAACAACCTTAAAGCAGCATGCACTGAATAAAGGGCATTATTAAGATCGCTCGTTATTAGCCATCGGCCTAAATGCGTCTGTCAAATTACCAACTTTTAATTTGACGCTAAATTTTTTCACCTGGAGGCAAATCCACCGATAGCAATGAGCTTTTGTAAATGCTGATGTGGCCGAACCTCAACCCTAATGGTTCTCGAGGCAGCGACCAGTTACTGATCTCAGTAACTTCTTTTAAATCACTTCTTAAAACCCATTTTTATAGAACAGCTTTTAAGTGATCTAGTTTTTTTTATGCAGGACTTTGGTTCCCCTAATGTCTGTTTTTTTATTTATTTGTAATTTATTTGTAATTTATTTGTTTTTTAATTTATTTATTTTTATTTTATTTATTTTTATTTTATTTTAATATATACTTTTAGATGTAATATTGGTTTCTTACTATTCCACTTGTTTTGCTTTGACTTTCTGTGGAGCACTTTGTAAACATTGTTTTTAAATAAATAAATAAAGTTATTATTATTATTATTATTATTATTATTATTATTATTATTATTATTATTATTATTATTATTATTATTATTATAACCAGTTAGATTATTTGTTGCCTCCACCTGGCATTCCTCATGTTGAGTCCCAATAGAGACGCACACACACACCTTCCAGCACATACTGTAGGTGTGAGAGGAACAACAGTTCAGGTGTAAAGCAGCTGTGTGTCAAAGAAACACGAGAGTATTCATTCATAAATCATTCATTGATGAAAATGTGTTTCTGGAATATTTGTTCGGTCACATCAATGATTTATATCTAATGTTTGCAATTATTAGCGGCCGTCTGATCAATCGTAACTACAACACAGGTGTAAGTAGGCTCGTGAAATTGCTCTGCTGAGCTTTCAGTTCGTGCACTCGTTCCCAGGATGGAGTATCGATTTGAGATTTCAGAGCAGGTCCAAGTGCACAAGAAGGGTTTTAATCTAAAAGGAGATATCAGTGCTTGAAAAAGGGAAGTCTAATATTATAGGGGGGATCTTTCTTTTTCAATAATAAATGCTCAGCATTTTGTGAATTACGTTTTTAGAATATTCCAAATAATTTACAAAATGCTTGCACAAGGAGAAAATAATGTACACACACTTTGATTAATCCTAAAAATTAATATGTTAACTGTCTGGCTCAACTTTTGCAGTGTGAGTATGATCAGAAATGTGATTTACAATAAAAGTACCAAACACTAACATGACGGTTCGATACCGGAGCGCTTTATGATGCGTTTTACAACCTGTTTTGTAATTCAGTCATCAGAACTCTTCTTTTGCCGGGACCCTTTTCACAAGACCATAACTAATGTTAGTGATTACGAGAGAGAATAATCGCGTTGAGCGTGAAGTCAATATTGGTTGTAATCACACTCATAAAGTTACATTGTTGTGTTTTAGTGGCTGTAGTAATTCAGATATTACAGATCAGAGTATTGATCTGTGTCTGTTAAGGCCGATTGAGCATAATAGACACTAATAGAAATGCCTTTTATTACACACACACACACACACACACACACACACACACAGAGACACACAATAACAGCTCAGACTCAGTGGAGCCAAACACACATAAACAGAACCCAACTAAAGAGCAACCACACACACATGTACATGTTCCTAATTTAAATGGGACTCAAAGCTGGAACTTCACAAACCACAACATGTTCTTGTTGCCGTATTAATATCGTGCACGTCCTTATTACACGGTCATAGCGAGAAGTCCGAGAGGGCAGGTGGTTTCAGAGGTTGAATGGGTCGAAGAAACTCTGAAGCAGACGGATGTTTGGATGAAAGTCAATGTTGAAATATTTCAACATAGTTTTGCAAGATTACTCGACAAGCAGTTTTTTTGCCTAAGGGAACCTATAAACAAAGTAAACCTACGTGGAGTTTTATTTTGAAAAGACACATATAATGAGCAGAAACTGACCAAAACCAAAACGGGTCAAAAAGTCATAATAAAAAGCTGTTTTGGACAATTTTTGTATGCCTTGCCTAATATCTTAAATGCACTGTGTGTGTGTGTGTGTGTGTGTGTGTGTCTGTTTGAGGGAGGAAAGATTGACGGGTAAGTCTTTGACCTCAGTGTGTAGGCTGCAGCAAAGACATACATGATAACATCACTCTCTTTCCCTCTCTCACACACACACACACATATACACACACTCACACTCACACACACTCACACTCACACACACACAAGCGCGCACCAACACAGGCGATAGCATCTCCCTGGTGGGTCGCCTCTAAAGAGTCTCCTCCATCACTGACTGCAGAGGCCCATTTATTGCAGCAGAGAGACCTCTGCATCGACAACACACACACACACTGACACACACACACACAGGCACGCACGCATGCGGACACGTAAGCAGCACATGCTGACTCAAGAATACACAACGACGAGGAGCAAGCACACACACGCGTGGGCATGTAAGCGCACACGTTCAGGGAACATGGATCTGCCCTGCAGCAGCGCCGCAGCGGTCACTGCAGCCTATCTGGAATTAAGAAGAAAGAAATAGTGCTGAATGGGCGTTTTGTAATAGAAACATTGTGCGTTTCGCAAACTTTGTTGGACTAGTCCTTGAGCTCTTTTTCACTGTGACTGCAAAAACAAAATGTGATTTTCTTTTTATATTTATTCTTTTAAACTCAAGTGGCCTTTTCTCAAATAATTAATCTGCAGAGCAGCAAGCCTCCACTGTAATGTGGGCGATGTGATCTGTATTCAACCCTGGACACATGATGATTGTGTATTAGAATATAAGAAGGAGGATAAAAAATAACAACTTTAAATTTAAGATCAATCATTAAAAGAGTCTGCATGACATCCAATAATGGATATAGAATAGAATAGAATAGAAATATACTTTATTAATCCCCAAGGGGAAATTAGTTGACAACAGAAGAAGCACCGATAAAACTAAACACAATAAAATATAAGTATAAGAAAGAAAGAAAGTGACAGTGCATAAAGTAAAGTGTGCAAAGTGAAATATAAAATACGAAATAACATGAAATAAAATATATATGTATATATACACAGCATATATACAACATATATGTAAATGTAAATAAAGCACTGTAAAATTAAATAAAATATAAAATATAATATTTAAAAAAAAAATATATATATATATATATATATATATATATATATATATATATATATATATATATAGACACATGTGTGTGTCTTCAAGCTATAATTCCTGTTGTGTTAACTCTGTGCCTCCATACAACTTTAGAATAGGAAGCAAACATACAAAATAAGCCATGAAACAGAAGTGCAAATAAAGCCGTCTCACTCGAAGCATAGCGGTCCTTTGGAAAGTCATTTCCCAACCATACGCAAAAACATCGGTCGGGAAACATTTGCAAATGGGACCGTGACTCCGACACAGACAACGTTCCGGTTCGCACCGCGTCGATTTGATGTTGGGAGTGTACGGTGTGTTGAGATCCGTCATGGCTGCAGGGGAATAAAGTCAACAGACAGACGGTGGAGTGCAAAACCAGCGGAGCGGCCCCATCCCGACCAGTCGCATGCTTTTCACTGCAAAACCATCGAAAATCCAACATGGTGGAGATCCACAGGTGCCCGCTCTTCAGGCTTTTTCCCCTCTTCGTGTAAATCACTCAGTTTAGTTATTAATTGCACACAAGGGGTAGGCAAACTTTTTAAGTGGCTCGGTAAGATAATTTATCGTGTAGTAAAGCGTACGCCACAAACCCAACAGGCGTTGTCGCCACTAATCAAAGCGGAGCTGGTCTCAGAATGTTTTTCTCCCGCTCCAATGACGCGGTGAAGCGTCGACCAATCACATCGCTCTCAGTCCGATCTAAAGAAACGCCGTGAGCCGGCCCCCCGTGGGGCTTCGCAGTTCCAGCTACGTCAACAAGCGCTTGAGCAACACGTCAACGGGCGAGTCGGTGTCAACGCCTGCTCTTTCTGCTGCTTTTGATGCTCGAAGCGTGAAGATATACTACGTATACTTTGCAGTATTCAGCGTTGGACCTTTCGCGGCAATTTCTGTCTTCGTCGAGATGCACATATTTGTTTTATGACCACTTCAGAATCCAAGTGCAGCCTTTGGCCAGAAGTAGTGTAAAGTAAGCTGGAAAAAAAGCAGCCCGAATATAAAACATATTTGCGGATTTCTAAATGATGTTTTCAGTGTTTATCTTGGCTTAGCTCCGTCCGCTTTATTAAGGGAGAGAGATGTGGACCAGGGCTGAACAGAGGGAGCAGGGGAACAACTGACAGGGAAATTACAGTGGGAAATTATTGTTATTTCACAATTAAATTATATATACTGGGTGGAATCACCCTTGACAGGGCTGACCATAGCAGCACTCCTAATGCTGCGTGTGTGTGCATGTGTGTGTGTGTGTGTGTGTGGTGAGGGGGGTGCGTGTCTGTGTGTGTTAGAGAGAGAGAGAGAGAGAGATATAGAGAGAGAATGCGAAACTCTATCCATCCACCAAGGCCACTGAGGCTACACTGGCAGGGAGGGAAATGTGAAAAGCGATTTGGAAAGAGGGAGAATTAAAGAGAAAGAAAAGTGGTAACATCAACAGAGTGAAGCAGAAACATCTATTTTAAGGCTGAGTGGGTGTTAGTGAAAACACAGCAAGCCTCCGTAATGAGGCGTTTTTGAACATTTGGGACGACGGTGCGTAAAATAGACCTTCCGTGATGTTTGTCGATGAAATCCAAACCCTCACCGCGGTCGCGCTGTGTGTTTAGGCACAAACATATTGCAGATGCTGTAAGAAAAATAATAATAATACACTCATCTTGAATTTGAGCCATTTTTCAGAGAGAAAGCCGACCTTGTCTGAACGCAGTAAAAACACATTGTCAAACGTGAAAAATGAACGGGTTTCCGTTGTGAAAAATGGCCGCTCGGTCTTTCTTCATCCTCAAGACTGTTTGAGAGGTTTCGGGTGATATGTAAAGTCAACTTTCATAGCCAGTGAAATTAATGATCCATGGAACTTGGGCAAAAAACAAAGCAAATGGTTCTGCTGGCTCGTGCTGATGCTGGCTCCCACGAGACACCGGAGAAGTCACGGAGGATACGCTCAAGAGATCCCTGGATGTGCAATGTCCCAGGGAGCTCTCATTTACTCTCCTTGTCAATCTTGAGTGCAAGCCATTTGAACACACACACACACACACACACACACACACACACACACACACACACACACACACACACACACACATATAGCAAGGTCATAATTGTTGCTTTTTATTGTTGTGTTTCTGCCCAGATTAGTGTGTAATTATTTATTTTGTTTTGATTAGAAAATTAAATGAATTAAAAAATTACAGCAAAATTTATTTCCACACATTTTCTTTATATATATATATATATATATATATTTATATAAATAAACTATATATATTTATATATACATACATATATATATATTTATATATACATATATATATATATT
This sequence comes from Liparis tanakae, assembly GCA_036178185.1. Classification (NCBI taxonomy): domain Eukaryota; kingdom Metazoa; phylum Chordata; class Actinopteri; order Perciformes; family Liparidae; genus Liparis; species Liparis tanakae. The sequence goes on along the minus strand of CM070095.1, from coordinate 5,056,352 downwards.
TAAAACTATATATATATATATAGTTTCTTTATATAAATATATATATATATATAAATATACAGTATATATATGTACATATATATATATATATATATATATATATATATATATATATATATATATAAATATATATTTTTATCTTTTTTTCCCCTTCACTTTCAAACACTGGAAATAATTATCTTCATACAGGAATAAAAATGCAAGACAACCACACATATCTGCTCCTAAAACAATAACCAACATTACGAGATATGCCCGGAGAACCTTTAAGGATAACAACTGACGTATTTGTTCTGTTTTTCCCGAAATACTCACGGCCTTACTCGACCGCATCGTGTACGTTGTGCGTCTTTGACCGGCCTTGTGTTGTGCTGTGTTGCGCGTCTCCATGCGGACTGCACTACGTCAGTCTTGAGGGACCTGCTTGTGTTCTAACTTCCCCCATCGAGTGCTTGGTGAGCGCTGCTTCACCAGCCGCTGCAACCGGATCCCCCCCGTGGAAAGGCTGTGATGGAGGAGCTGCCTTCTCTGCATTTCTTCTCACCGCTCGGATTTCTGTCTCCAGTTCTGCACATGTGGAATCACAGAGAATCGATAGGTGTTGTGTTTCTTCCACACAAAGGAGTGGGACTGCTGATGTGTGTGTGTGTGTGTGTGTGTGTGTGTGTGTGTGACGGTGATGACAGTCAGCCTTGTTTTTCATTCCCCTTCTGGGTCGATACTATATATGAGGCCGAGTGTAGTTTATGAGCAAGCTAATAGTCAGAGATAGCAGGGACCTGCTTCTGAGTCAGAGGGGGAAGAAGCACGGATCAAGGTGTGTGTGTGTGTGTGTGTGTGTGTGTGTGTGTGTGTTTGTTAGCGTATCAATAAATAATGAGTTAAAACTCTGTGCGGTCACTTGGCACGGAAGCAGATCTCTGAACAGAAGGTCAGAATTCTCAAATGCAGTGTTTTGCCGTTTTTTTATGATGTTTGAAATAGTACGTTAATAGGAGTTTACATTTAAATCAAGTGATTTATATTCACACAACCCAGAATATGAAATGTGTCTCGGTGAGTTTTACAAGCTGTACAGCATGTTCAGTACACGCCGCGACTCGGAGACCCTGGAGTCAGATAAAGAACAGCTTAACTTGAAGGTGGAATATTGTTACATAAACTCAGGGAGATCAGATTAGTTGGAGCTTTGTAAAAACCTTCAGCAAATAAGACGGGATTCAAGAAAAAGAAAAGAGCATTTTTTATCAACTCGTGAATAGGATTTATTATTTTTCACATGGATTTCACTTTAAAACTGTCCCAGTTAATTACTGACATGAATTCAATAATATTTTCCATTATTATATTATTTCTTTTATTAAAAAGATTGTATCTGTAATTATGATAATTGTGTTAATTACCGTAGATGAATTTAGGAGAAATCTCTGCATGCAAATAGACAAAGTGCAATAATAAAATACATATTTAACTTTGTGTTTTGTCTGTTTTCTTTCTGAAAGCAGACATCTCATGGAAGATAGATCTCAAATGTTTGTCCTGGTGTGCCTCGCCTTAACCAGGAAGAGGAGACAAAGGAACAATCTCTCTCAATAATTGATGTTCATAAATTTAAAGTATTTCGGACAAGTCTAAATGCTCTTCAGTTAAATTAAATGACTAAACTTGATTCTTTATTACATCCACAAGTGAACTCAAACATGTACTCTTCGTGTAGAGCTCAATGTAATTAGTTTGGTTTAACAGTTTTAGACGATTGAACTGTGATTTATAACATTTAAAAGAACATACATTTATATTTTTTCAAAACTAGGCAATCAGTAATTTTCATCTTTTTCAGTTGTGTCCCCTTAAAACAAAATATATCTTGGTCCCTTATCATAAGTTTAAGGATAATATAAGATATGTACTTTATTCATCCCCAGGGGGAAATGTCTTGAAGCAGCAATAACATGTAAAATAAATACAATACATTAAATAAAATAGCAGAGCAGGACATATTTAAGAATTTGAATAATAAAGGAAATGAAAATGTTCAGATAATAAGGATAGTTAGTATTGTCTTCTGATTATTTTTTAAATGGTTTAATCTAAATCATTTTCCAGAACCTAAAGTGGTGGATACAATTGTCCATTATTAAAATAATGACTCAAAAGCCTTAAAAACATGTTTTGCTGTCACAGGAAATGCCTCAGATTCTTTGCTCTTCTGTTCGCCACGTCGGGACCTCGTTGGGGTAAACCACGGCCGCGGAGTTCTTGTGAACTTATTCAAGTATGACTTTGATAGAAAAATCCCCGAACTTGGAGATCCAAGGGGTCAGGGATAAGGTGACGAGAACTTAAACCTGCGTTCCGGAGAGAATTAAATTTCCCTTGCGTCAGAGTTTAAACCGCCAGACCAGAAAGTGGCACCGGGGTCTTATTTTTCTAACAATCTGTTTTTCTCTTTTCTCTCTGTTTCTCCATCCAGCACCCTCAACAACAACAACATCACCCTCATCCCCCTGTCCAGCTTCAACCACATGCCCAAGCTGCGGACACTGTGAGTATAACACACACACACACACACACACACACACACACACACACACACACACACAGAAAAACTGCTCGCACATACCACAGACGCTCACACATGTGCACTCTGTGGTTGTGCATTAACACATACGCACATACACAGAGATGCATCAGTAACTACTTTCATGCAGACTGAGTAAGTTCAATGTGCACACAAAACTACACACACCACTCGCATACACAAACACCACAAACACACACACACACACACACACAGAGCATGGCAGCAGTGACTGTGTGCGATCATCTAATCATGCCATAATAAGAGACCAGCTCTTCCATTGTTTCATGACTGTGAATAATTATGTGGCCATGAAGTACAGACACACACACATGAAGCCACAGACAAACACACACACACACACACACTAGTAACACACTGGTAACCTCATTAATGCCACAAGAAAGACTTGTTTAGGCTCTATAGTTCAATCCGCTTTGATTAATTAGGAGAAACCTCCTACACTGATGTTACTGATGTGAACACAGACACCAAGAAACTCACACACATACACACACACACACACACACACACACACACACACACACACACACACACAGTCATGATCCCACATGAACTCCAGGCCAAGTCATCCTTTCTCATTGATAACAAGGGGGGGTTTAATTTGTCCTTTTTTTCTGTATTTCGTTGTGTGAGGGGGAGGGTTGCCAAGGCGATGGCACGACATCTCAAGGGGGACTACCCATAATCCTTCAGGACTGTCTGAGAGGCAGACCATTGGTTGCATTCCTGCTGGCCACACTGGTGATGGGTTCTGCCAAACCAGCATGCAGAGAATGGGATTTCCTCCCCAAATCATCATTTTTAATAGGCCCTATAGCGTGGTCACTCGACCCTACTTCAAAAATGGGGATTTCTAAATGCAAGCAGGATAACAATCAGAAGTCCATTTGTCTTTTACGACCGTTTTCCCCGTTGAACTTTTAAACGGCAGCGTCCCCCAACAGCCAATCACGTGGCAGGGTTTCTATATTTCCCGCACACTGCTGCAACTGGAGTGGCAATACGGCTCAAAATCAGCCGTTGGAAATTGGATCCCGGCAGCAGCGCCGCGACGCAGTTGCCAGCAAATTGCGTAAAGTTACCAATATCCAGAATATTTTAGTCGACACTGAGTGAGTGCCGCCTCTGATTCCCTCGTTCATCCTCGTCCTTTTGTCTCTCCTCATCCTTGCGTTTTGTGTGCATGCAATTTGACCTTTCTCTCTTGTTTTTCATCCTTATTTTTCTCTTCTTCCTCACTTGCTCCTATATGTATTCTCTTAAGCCTCTCCCATTAGGACTTCTGTTTTCCCCATTATACCACTCTTTTCCTCTCTGTGTTCTCCTTCCTCCTACCATCATCTCCTTTTCGTTGCTTCCTCTTTCCACTTCTTCACATGACTCTCTCTGTTTCCTCCTGTCCTCTTGTGTGGTTGCCTTTCTCCTCCTCCTTCTTCTCCTCCTCCTCCTCCTCTTTTTCTGTCTATCCTTCCTGTTTTTCCTCCTCTCCTATTCTCCATATCTTTTACACATCAGTCCGTCCCCCTCATCGTTGTCCCTTCTGTCAACCTCTTCATCCTCGACCTCCTCCTCCTCTTTGCTGCCTCTTCACTTTTACATCTTGTTTACCTTTCTTGTTTTGCCGCCCGCACATCTCAGTTTTCAATTTGCTGCTTTTATAAGAACAACTAATTCGATCAATATTTTTGAGATGTGTGTGTGTGTGTGTGCAACCACACACACATATATTCACAGAAATACCAGGCACGATGTCCTTAGACACAAACAAGCCCAACACACACACACACACACACACACACACACAGACACACACAGACGCACACACACAGCACTTTCTCCATACCCCCCGCCTCTTCCCATTCTCCCCTGTGTTTTAATCCTACTTGTCAGTAATTAAGGCCGAGCCGGGGGTGGGCCGGGACGTGGCTATCTCCATGCGGGGGTTTGACTATAAACTGGATTTATAATGGGAGAGCGGTATTAAAACCCACTGCCCCCGCTGCTAGCATCAATGAGCCCATCTCTGTTCCATAACAGGATTTGTCCTCTGCTTTATTACAAAGGGAGGCCTGTCTTCTGAAAGGCTAGATATCCCGGCTGGCGGATAATACGCTGACAAGACACTCTACTGTTCATCCACCCTCGTTCTCTTCATCTCTCTCTTTCTTTTTCTTTTTTTTAAAGGTGTCAAATCCAGCCAGTGAAGCCCGTAGAGAGTCTTAACTGCGTGAAACGTCTCCTGATACGCTCTATATTGAGTTGTACCATTTAATTAATGCTACAAGTGAAATGTGAAACAGTATTATAGTATCACGGTTGCCGTTTAGGTTTGGAATGCACCTCAAACTAAGTTATGGAGGGGGCAATCTCTGGTGTGATATAAAAATAAATAAAAGTATGGATAGATAACACCACAGGCGGGTTAGTTACATGTGAATTTTTTTCATTTAAGTGAACTGACTCTTTAAAATATGTTCATGTGGGGGTCTAGATGCTCAGGAATCTAAGACACATTAATATGATATAACATCCCGTCTCTCTTTGCTATCCACTATGAAATCAAGACATAAAAAGGCCTTTATCAATTTATTTACTTGTTCTTTTTTCTCTCTCCTGTTGCCTGATTTTTTTATTAGATTCCTCTTTTTTATGTTAACTTTTTATTCTTTGTGTCCACCCTTTTCATATGTGAATCTTTCCTTCAGTCTCTTTGTCCAGAATGATATTCTTATTCTCTCCCACCTTTGTCTCTGTCCCTCCTCTCGGTCTGTTGGGCTCCGTCTTTCTGAACAGATTGTGATTTAGCCGTATGAGTCCTTCCTCTGAAGGGAGTTATTGTCACAGACCTTGGGGAAATGAGAGTTGAGGATATTACTCCATGTGTCTGTGTGTGTGTGTGAGTGTGTGTGTGTGTGTGTGTTTCACCGAGGAAACCGCCTCATGATCCTTGCCATGGATGTAAGCCTATTTGAATGCCGACTCAAGCACATCTGCTCTTACTGAGCTGATGTGCTCCACAAACTTTTTTTAAAGAGACTTTCAGATCGGAGAGTAAATAATTCATTATCTTCATTCCACTCACTCATCTATTCCTCTATCTATCTCAGGCGTCTGCACTCCAACAGCCTCCACTGTGACTGCCACCTGTCCTGGCTCTCTGATTGGCTCAGAGCCCGACGGGGCTTGGCTCCCTTCACCCAGTGCATGGCCCCCGCCCACATGAGAGGCCTCAACGTCCCAGATGTGCAGAAGAAGGATTTTGTCTGCAATGGTGAGTTCAACCTCGACCCACATCCCCACGATCATCCATTAAAACGTCAAAGAGCCCAGCTGAAGGACACTGAAGCCCCCGTATAGTGCTTATTGTTGTGAAGTGATGGTGGGACTCTTTCTTCTAGAGCAGGGGTCGGGAACCTATGGCTCGCAAGCCATATATGGCTCTTTCGGCAGGGTTCGTACGGTCATGGAAAACCTGGAAAAGTCATGGAATTTTAAAATGGTCATTTCCAGGCCTGGAAAAGTCATGGAAAAAACTTAAATCGTTAAAGTTCTGGAAAAGTCATGGACATTTGTTATAATCACATCTTCATTTAGGCCGTGTTTGAAATAATGAATGTGATTTTTAAAGAAAGACGCTCAAAATATAAGCCAGCGTACGCAATCAACACGCAAAATTCTCAAAATTGTTCGTGTTTATACCGAGATTTCAGTTTGGTCATGGACATTTGGTGAAAGGTCATGGAAAAGTCATGGAAAAGTCATGGAAAAGTCGTGGAAAAGTCATGGAAAAGTCATGGAAATCTATTGGTCAAAATGTGTAAGAACTCTGTTTCTGTGACGGCATATGGCTCTTTTGAGTTTGAGTTAAAAAAAAAAATCTCTATCGCGCTAGATTACAGCAGAAGTAATTTAAGGTCCCTCTTAAAGAGCACATCTTTGTTCTTTTATTAAACAAAACAGCCGTCTGTTATTGATCGTGTCTAATGACCAGGTCGTTATTAGAGGCAACGTTGTTATCATCTACAGCTCAGCATTGACTTTATAGCACTGAAATAATTACACCATGCAGAGGGCGTAATCAGCGAAAAGGACGGTATAAAGCAGTATTGTTATCAGCTGCAGATAGACACTGTTTATAGGTATCTGATTCCGGTTTTAATCGACTTTCAGGCTCTCTTTATTAGCCTTTACCTTTAGTATTCTCTCCATACGGGAACAGCAGACCTCCTCTTACTGCTCTTCTCTCCATGCCCATCCCGTCTGTGTCAATAAACCCCTGCCTCCCTATTTTATTCCCCTTTAGTATTTCATGCTCCTTTCTCTCCCCCCATGTCCTTACCCTCCCATTCTCCGGCTCATATCATGCAATATTTTTTGTTTACATACTGTGACTGGAAGATATATACGTCTGATATTCAGTTAATATTGCAATTTCTGCCCATTTCCGACAAAAAAAAAGAAAAGTCATCCTTCCCCCCCCCCCCAGAGAATTTATTCCTGGCGGGAAGCAAATGCTTCTGAACAAACCCTGAAGCAGACTTTCATCTCGTTGAGAGAAACCGGGATAAAATATACAGAAAGACCATAAAGAATTAAGAATAAAACAGAAGCTAAAAAGAAATGTGCAGAAATTATACCAGGAGTAATAACTGGAGCTGCAGGCATGAATCTCATTTTCTCCTCCATATTTGGCAGTAAAGTAGTGGAAGCTATTTCATCTTCAAACAAGTTAAAGTGTATCTCTGCTATATATATATATATATATATATATATATTCTATGCCTACATCATATGTGTATATTGATGTCTGCAGGTCCAGTACAGACAGAGTTGAGGACCTGCGCTCCTCAGGTGGCCGTGTGTCCGCCCAGCTGCAGCTGCAACAACAACATCGTGGACTGTCGTCGTAAAGGCCTCACAGAAATACCAGCCAACCTCCCTGAAGGCATCGTGGAGATGTAAGGCGGCTTTACTTTGACCTCAACGCTACATGTGGCATATGTGGCATCGACTGACTTCACGGGGAGCACATTTGACATATTCCTTTATTGTGTGGTTCTTTACAATGTGTATATTTTAAAAAGAAAACATGACTAGGGTATTTTCACACTTATCTGAATGTCAGTGTGTGTGTCATATGGTTCCCTATTTAAAACTGCATTCTGGCCACACTCACAATATTGACCCAATCCTCTGCATTGCTTCTGTGAAACAATATCACGTGAAATCTGCCTTCTGCTCTTACTTGTAATTAGTTTACACAACATCTTTAACTGTTGTACTGTACTGGTTATATATATATACACGTTAAGGAGATTTGAATTCAGACATTTTGAGCTAAAGAAACCTTCAAAACCATAGGTCCAATAGAAAATGAGCAACTTACAAACACACACACACATTTTCTCTCACACACAATCTATCTATCTATCTATCTATCTATCTATCTATCTATCTATCTATCTATCTATCTATCTATCTATATATATATAGATATATAGATATATATATATATATATCTATATATATAGATATATATATATAGATAGATAGATAGATATATAGATATATACTGTATATATATAAATATATACAGTATATATATATATATATATATATATATATATATATATATATATATATACATATATATCTATATCTATATATATGGGTCCAGCGTCAACATCGAACCCCATCCCGGGTGTTTGAGCACAACCATATTCTTTGAACCACTCGTACACTTTGACTCCTCTTCTCTCTCCCTCCTCTTCCTCACGTTTAGACCCCGCCCCCCTCCCCCCTCCACCCCCCCGCCACAGTGGGACATGTTAGATATCCGTATTGATCGCTGTAGCCTGTTTGTTTGCACAGAGGACAGCTGGTTGATTGCTCTCTGAGTAAGGGAGCAATTTCTCCCCCGCAACGCTACGCCAATACCTTTATACCTCGCCGGCGTAATTAATAGATTCACACCCACATGCGCACCGATGCACTCGCATATATGCAGACACACCAGTTTTGTATGTGCAAACAAAGTATGAACTTGAAAGATTACAGGTAAACACACACACACACACAATCCTGGAGGGTCAAACACACACACACACACACACACAGACACAGTATTAGTATTTGATCCATTAATAAATGTCGGTGTGGCAGCCAGAAACAAAAGAGCATAATAGAATGATGTATAGTCAGTCCTACAAATGGAACAAAGTCATCTGATTGCTGGTGGCACGGATCACTGCCAAATGTGTGTGTGTGTGTGTGTGTGTGTGTGTGTGTGTGTGTGTTAATCGGTTCCTCCAAGTCAAACATATTCTTAAAGCAATGTGTGAGAAAGCTCACCTGCCAAATCCATCTCTTGTTTAAGTTGCCATTTATTTGCCGCCTCACCTTATAGATTTTTTATATTGCCTCTTAAAATGTCTTCCCTTTAATACGTCCTCTGATGTCGAGCCTCTAAGTGTCTTTGACTCAACCTTGTTTTAAAGCCCCCAGATATAACTTGTGACGTGTCGGTTGTGCAGATTGTCTCCGTCAATATCTGTACATCCTTGAATGATTTGGAGCCCTTGTGGCGTGAGGCGTCTGCATGTAGAAAGCACCAGACTCAGCCACCTGTACGCACGGTGCTGCCTTCAAGAGCCGGGCCGAGTTTCATCTAAAGAAACACCGTCACTAGGCAGCCGTCACACAATGGAGTCAGAGACAATGGGATCAATATTCAGCTTTGGGTGCATTTAGAATGTATCGGCGCTATTAAGCTGTGAGTAACAGTGATTAAAGATATATATATATATATATATATATATAATCTTTAATCACTGTTACTCACATATATATATATATATATATATATATATATATATATATATATATATATATAGATATATATATATATATATATATATTTATATATATATATATATATATATATATATATATATATATATATATATATATACATAGATAGATAGATAGATGGATGAATAGGAAAAGAGCGGGATAGAGAGTGGGTGTCAACAGCACGACAGGGTGGGGTCTGAAGAGGAGGAGGAGAGGAAGAAGAAGGTTGGATGAGTGCCCATTTATCATTCTGACAGCTGACCCCGTGGCTGGCCTTGGGAGCTCACCTCCTCCTCCTCCTCCTGATTGTTCCCTCTGTTCTCCCCTGTTGTCCACACTTCTCCACTCCTCTGACAACAGTGTTGTGCCTCCATCAAAGGAATACATGCATTATTCTGAAAATATGACACATTATGATTGGATAATTGTTAATGTACTGCTGCTTACAGTTAAACCAGTTAACTACAGGAGTACATTGTGCACTGAAACCTGCTTGTCTCTGTGGTGGAGGCGGACAGCGTGATGGTTAGCGTCTTGACGAACTTTGCCCCTGGACACATTCACACATCCCGGTCCCGAGTGTCCCTGAGCAAACAGGAGCCGGGCCTCAGCAGCGCCGCTTCTGGTTGCTCTGATTCTCCTGTTGGTCCCATTTCAACTTCCATCACTGCTGAGCTTCAAAAATCCAACTCCACATTTCGCGCTGACTGACCTTGACCGACCTCCGCTGCAAAGCACCGACCAACCTACGGAAATATTGTGTCCATTTTGATTGAAACCGCCACCTTTTGAACTCTGTGCGCCCTTGTGCTTGACTCGGACCGTGGGGTAAACTCCATAATAACCAACGACCTGTCTGTCAAATCAACATCAAAGGGAAGGAAAATTCATGAAAAGAAACTTGTTTTGGAATTATTTTAACATTTTCTCCTTGTAGGTTTTAGGTGAAATGCGTTTTTGTAATTATTCTGAAGGGATTATTTAAAATACCCCCCTCTCTCTCTCTCTCTCTCTCTCTCTCTCTCTCTCAGTCGCTTGGAGCAGAACTTGATTAAAAGCGTCCCAGCAGGAGCCTTTTCTGCCTACAAGAAGCTCAAGAGGATGTAAGTCTCAGACACTCACACAATGCATGAACACGCCTCACATTAAGACTTCCACTGGCATCTATGCATAATCTTATGTGTTTGTTCATTCATTTAACCAGTTGAGTCCTGCTTGGGTCAACTACAACAAAGGCGCCATCTGCATAACAACGAGCGTACTGTTCACGCAAATTCACTTCTAAATCATTGAAGTGAACAGAAAATTAAGATATTTGGGGCGCTCTAATTACAAAAATAAAATGAGACAATTAACTTTTACACATTGAGTCCAATCTGAGGTCATTTTTTAACCAGATGTGAGCTACTATGTCATGGGCTTTGAACAAATCAATACTTAAGGCTAAGGGGTTCTGCCTCTTGTCTCGGGCTTCAGTTTTATCATTCACAATCTTCACTGCAGCAGGCGTAATGCTATGTTTTGTTAAAGGTAAACTAACAATCAGACAAAATCACATTCGCAAATGGGAAAAGATGGAAATACTCAACAATTGAAACAATCAAATCTGCAGCAACTCGTACAAAATAAGGATCCAAAGTGTCAAGACCTTGAATTTCATAAATAATTCACCTCAGTAGCTGAAAATGCTTTGAATATAAAACTTTAATTAACAGATGCATAATCAGGTACTGACGTCTACAACATTTATGGGCTGTGAGCTACAGAAAAAAAGGAAAGAGCTCTTCTTGCACATGTCCAATCTAAATCCAAACCCTCTCTCACACACACACACACACACGCACACATACACACACATGCACACATGCGCACAGGTGGAGTTTTAACCTCCATAGAAGTGTTAAATAATAAATCTTACAGCGATGGACGTGACATGGACTGCACTTAACATGCCACTGCTTCCAGTTTCTCTCTTCCTCTCTCTCTCTCTTTCTCTCTCTCTCTGTCTCTCTCTCTCTCTTTGTATCTCTGTCTCTCTCCCTCATTTACTTTACATTCAGCTCTTGCTACTTTTTCTTGAACTCGTGTCCCCTTCCCTTGACCTCTGCTGATGTATTCTCTCATGATCATTTGTCAGACAGTTCTAGGACATTCACACAGAATGGACCCCATCAATGTGTATTACAGTAATGCACTTACCTCCCCCCTCCCTCTCTCTCTCTCTCTCTCTCTCTCTCTCTCTCTCTCTCTCTCTCTCTCTTCCCCCAGTGACTTGAGTAAGAACCAGATTTCTGACATTGCCGACGATGCTTTCAGTGGCCTCCGCTCACTCACCTCACTGTAAGTATGACACGGTTACATGCCGACACACACACACACACACACACACACACACACACACACACACACACACATCCAGACAGGAAAGTAATTGCATTTCAAGACATTTAGGAAATAAAAATGTTGTCGCTGTCGATGTTGACAACCGGACCACCGAGGTGCAGAGTGTGCGTAAGCGCTGTGTGTGTGTAATTGCATGTGTGTGTGTGTGTGTATGTGTGTGTCGAAGGGTGATTGTGATAAGGACATGAAGGACAGTTTAATTTGAATCAATATGGAGCATGAAAATGAGAAAAACAGACAAGAAGGGGTAGACAAGGTTAACTCTCACACACACACACACACACACACACACACACACACACACACACACAGCCGAGTCAGTTGAACAGGCATGTCACTGAGAGTCACAACCTTTGCAGTAGAGGCCAGCTGAGGCGAGATGTACACAAACAAAATGTAAGTTTTTGACGATCAAATGACGTAAATGGTCCAAACTATGCTCGGTGAGAAATGACTGGAATGACTTTGCTGTCCATTTAAAAAAGATCCACTGGCAACCAAAAGCATTGTCTCTTGTAAAACTCAAGTTCTTGTTCCTGAATTATTTTTTCCACCTCACTGAGCCCGACAGCTTTTTCATCCCATGCAGGTGCATTCAAGGTCATCTCTGCCTTCAGGAGTACACAATATAAGAGGCTTTTATAGAAGAGGGCTTAGTCAAAAAACACTGTCATAAAAAGGGACTTGTAATCATTTTCAATAGTGTATTAAAGTGTTACTGGCCAGTGAACATATTTAAGTTGGATGATTTAGAGGGTTCTGTTTTTTTATTTTTATGAAATGCTTTGTTTTGAAGCACCTAAATGTACCTTTTTTCTGAAGATATGACATTTTACTTGGTATTCCTTCTTGTTTACAGCTTCATATGACCGTGACATAGGCAAACCATCTAATGAGAGTATTTTATATAAATGCACATATTTAGAAAAGTCAAATTTAACATTGCTATACAGCTACTATGTAGGATACACATATGAAATCATAATACTTCAAATTACACTCAATTGCAAAAATCCACAATCATATCAAGTATATTAACTGTGAAGGGATCTAAATCTTCATTATCCTAACATTGTTTAATTCATTCACTTGCTGTTCTTCATTACAGAAATTTAAATATTGTAATATAATGTCCCAAAAATGGAATAAAATACCACAAGATGAGCTCCGGCGCATACGGACAGCGGTGTAACTTAATGATGTTGTTTTGACTGTCCTGTGCAGGGTGTTGTACGGAAACAAGATCACAGAGCTGCCCAAGGGATTGTTTGATGGACTCGTTTCCCTGCAGCTGCTGTAAGTACTGTCTGTGTGGTCTGTTGTGACGTGTGTACCTGTGTGTGTTAGTGTGGTGCCCCCGGAAAACAATGAAATACATTATTCAGTAAAGAAAAGAATATCACACTCAAATCTGGGATGGACGGACTGTATCGTCGTGGTTCTTCAGAAATAACGTACGGCCACAGTTTCTTTTAGAGAATGGACCAAGTGGCGACCATTGAACATGTGAAATGTAAAATAAAGGACAACCTAGACATTCAAATGCTTTAATTGCATGTGATATATTGATGAGGAACATAACCGCTATAAGCTATGACAGCATAGTGTCAGTGTTCTCAGAAATATTCAAATAAATCTTGCAGTGACTCAATATTTCCATGACGTTGGCTCCAATTGGATTAGGCTGTATTTGTGTTAGTACTACTTAATTACACATTAAGATGATTTGGTGACTTGGCATCAGAGGGGTACAGACATACATTACTTTTGTACCACGATCCCCACCAATATATAATGCCTTAATATACAGCATGGTGGTAATTCTAAGAGCAATGCCTGGTTATTATCACTGGTGCACATTGGAGCAGAATCCTCTGTGCTCTTAACCTGCCCCCTATGAGTGTATTGCATACATGAACTGCATGAACTAAATTGATGCACTGTAATAAAAACAGTGATCTCTCATAGTCCTTTTAACGTTTCGCATCTGCTAATAAGACAAGTGTTTAAAGTGCATGATTGGGGCTCAGGCTGGAGCTGCAGCAGTCGGGCAGCATGCAGTAAAGAGATGTTCCAGCTACAGCGGTATAGCGTGCGGGGCATCTGGTGCCCCCCAAATGCCGCAGTGCCCTGCAGAAACAGCTTGTGTGCTCCGTCGTAAAGTGAAGCGGAGCAAAGAGAATGAGGATGTGTGAATCCTAACCCACAAGCACATTTTATGGGCTTAAGGTGGATCATTGGGATGCATGGTGCAGAGTCAGACGCAGAGAGGGAAGAGGTCGGGAGGAGGGGGATGAAACTATGGATGGGGAGGGGGGAAATGGGGGGGGGGGGTGGATTCAGATACGGTTAGAAAAGAGAGAGAAGCTAATTGAAATGGTATTTGTGTGACGTCAGTAACATTTAGTACCCCCTGATTGGAGGAGCAGCTCCCCCGCGCCGTGTCCCGGTGATGATGACAAGGCGGCGATGTCGAACACCGAACGCTTTAGTCGTGTTCATAGCCGCTCAAGTGATCCCTTAATAGGATAATTCAGGACTGCGTCTGTGCATTTGGGACCGCTTCCATCTCTGAATACATATAGTACTGAATGACTTAATATTCATGTTGTGTCACCACATCATCGGTCAATCCCACAAAGACACTGACTGCATGTGTTAGTCTCTCTCTCTCTCTCTCTCTCTCTCTCTCTCTCTCTCTCTCTCTCTCTCTCTCTCTCTCTCCCTCTCTCAGCAGCAATGGCTTATAATATTTCGAAGAGAAATGGGCAAAATACCCAAAGTGGTCAGTTTGTCAGGGAATTTCGAGATGCTGTTATTCTCCCACGTAGTGTAATAATTACACATCATATATTACCTCTGACTGGGGAACCTAGCAGCTCGTCAACCTCGCATGACAAATATGTGTTTATTGCTTTTAGATACCGGTCTGCTGTTTATATTGTCTGCGTTGCTTTGTTTAACTGTGCAGTTTCAAGCAATTAGTTCCCCCTGTGAGCTGCCTAATGAGGCGTGGATATGTCGCAGAGCAGCATGTGTGTGCGTATATCTGCCAGTGTGTGTGTGTGGATATGTGTGTGGGTGTGTGTGTGTGTGTGTGTGTGTGTGTGTGTGTGTGTGTGTGTGTGTACGGGAGCTCGTTAGGACGACTTGAGATGATTAAGCTGAGCTGCTGCAGTAAGCATAGAGTTAGTCACCTGTCAGACACGGGGAGAAAGAGTGAGGGGTGTGAGAGGGACGAAGAATAGAAGAAGAGAGGTTTTGTGTGAAAACAGGGTAAAGAAATCGAGACAAGAAGTGAAAAAATGAAAGCTAGACGTACAAGGGGAAAGCTGTCAACTCGGCTGTATTAGCGAATGAGGTGCAGGTATAAAGGAGAGAGAGATGTTGGAAAGGGTGGAGGGGAAAACCTTTCCTGTCATTTACCTAATCCCTATAACATTTCTCATTTCCCTGTCTCGCCTCCATTTTCACTGCCAGCCTCTTTCACTTATTTTATGTCTCCGTCACTCAGAATTACATTTTGGCCTGTCCCTTCTCTGTCTCCCTCCATTATTTCCTCCATCCCATCTCCATTCTTCTCTCTACTCTTTTCCTTCTTCCTTTCTACCCTTCCCATCTGTCTCTCCCATCAAAACAAGCCATCACCGCCAGAACCAACAGAAGAGAAAGTGAAAATATAAAAAAAAAACGCAATTCGCAGATTTATGTGTCACAGCCAGACTAAATATAATTCTGACTGTGTGCAGAGGGTAAGAGAGGTTGTTGGGAGGGACTGGGGAGGAAGAAGAGGACACGGGAGAAAAGTTGTGTTTTTTTCAGGAGAAATACGCTAACTCATTATCTGCCTTTGCATTCATTGTTCAGGGAATCAAGTTAAATAAGTAAGGTTAAAGAGATAAATAACAAAGGGGTCTTGCTTGTGTTTCAGGCTGCTGAATGCCAACAAAATTAACTGTTTGAGAGTCAACATCTTCCAAGACCTGCAGAACCTCAACCTGCTGTCGCTGTACGACAACAAGGTGCAAACCATCAGCAAAGGGCTGTTCGCCCCTCTGCGCTCCATCAAGACGCTGTGAGTGCCCTCGGCTTTCAAGAGCTTTTCATTAACCCAGCTGCTGCAATTTAAATTAACGGGCAACTATTTCCATAATTGCTTAATTGTTTTGAATTAATTCTGGTCCCGGCTTTTGAAATGTGAAATATTACTGTTATTCGTGTCATTTATGTAACAGGAAATCAAATAAATTAAGGTTTTGGACTGTTAGTTGGAGAACAAATTGTCATATTACAAGACGGTGCACATGTGACTGGACAGTTTTATTCTAATGTGATATCCGACGTCCTAGATTAAGGTTTAAGGTTAAAAGATTGCATAATGTAAAAAAAGAGTTTTGCATGATTAATCCAGACGAGAGACAGAGGCCAACATACTTACAACTGCACATGTATCCCTGTTGTATTTAGATGAATTATTACTCCAGCACTGTGTACAATACCTCAACGTCTTAAAGTTGCTCTTTCTGTTCTCTGGATAATAAATGAGGATGACCAGTGTTTGGGACCGCTTGAAACAGAGACTGTTAAAAGCATATGCAGCAGGTTGTGGTTGAGCCAGGAATGTTTGGCATCAGTCAGCAACTGTAACTCTGCGGTTCTCATCTTTTTCTGGCCTGTGACAAACCTTCCTCCCCCCTCCTCCTCCTCCTATCTCCCTCTCTCTCTCTCTCTCCCAGCCATCTGGCCCAGAACCCCTTTATGTGTGACTGTCACCTGAAGTGGCTGGCTGACTACCTGTTTGACAACCCCATTGAGACCAGCGGAGCGCGCTGCAGCCACCCCAGAAGGCTGGCTAACAAGCGCATCAGCCAGGTTAAAGGCAAGAAGTTCAGGTGCACAGGTAGGAGACGAGTTCACACACACACACACACACACACACACACACACACACACACATACATACACACACGTGCAGGGAGCCCGCCGCTGAAGGTCAATAATGACTCATGTTGATCAGGAAATGGGGAAACGCACGCGGTTTTTAAAAGCCTGTTTGTTTGTGTGTAATTAGAAACGTATCCGTGTTTACTTACACACACACACACACACACACACACACACACATTCTACTGACAATCTGTATGTCTCTCTGTGGTAGAATTTTATCACTGTTATTTCCTTTGATATGAGCCGCGAGTCTCACTAATTACAGCACAGACCAATTAAATAAACCACAGCAGACAGCAGCACAATAACTAACCCAGCAGGGACCGGCCGTAGACCGTGATCGCCCACTTGGCTGAGCGAGTGTGTGTGTGTGTGTGTGTGTGTGTGTGTGTGCATACACTTCACCTCCCCAGTGCCTCTCCAACCGTGGCTCCTCACATTGTTTTCTAGGTCTTGAATAATGTGCATTTTGTGTGTATCACGGGGGGGGAATAATAAAAATCCCCATTTTACAGACGATTTGAAATGTGTGAGATTGGTGGTTGTGAACAAATCACTGGTTTACAAGGCAGCAAAGAAGCTCAAGAATAGATTGTAACGTAACCGATGTGTCGGAGGTGGTCTTTAATAAGCAGCAGCGTTCTCATGCATCGATATCAGGGTTCGTTTCCATAACAACAGGCGTGTCATCAGGTCCGACACATTCCCTCCCTCAACACGTCGAATACAAGGGGCTGGATATTCAAACTATGACCATCTAGTCACTATTGATATTGACACTGGAGTTTCTTGGGTTACATATTTGACAGGTGAGTCCTGAATGTCGTTGCTTTGTCCGTGGAGCGAATCGAGGTAACAAAAGGCTCCTGGAGCCGGTGATGGCTGTCCTCTTTGCTTCGGCCCTTGCTGTCTGCAGTGCCATGCCATCCTCCTCTTCTGCTCTCTGGACCTTGTGGACATTTCCTGCACCCCCCCCCCCCCCCCTGCTGTGTCGATCTGCAGCTGTCTTTTGCCTCTCCTCTCCTGTATGGACCCCCCCCCCCCTCCTCCTCTTCCTGACTGGCTGGCAGCCCACCTTCCTCCCGTGTGGACCTGCATTCTGATTGGTTCGCGCAGCTGTCTCTTGTGCTTGATCTAACCATGTGGCCCCGCCTACTGTGGCATCACATGGTTCCGTCAAGCGCCAGGGACCGCCGAGCACACACCCCACCTGCCTCTCCAGCCCCATCACACACCGCGGAGAGCAACATCTTAAGGGCTGATTACTGTGTGTCTGTATTTCTGTGTAGAGCTTCTGGATCTAACATCAGTTCCTTTTTCAATGAGTGGTGAATATCAATAATGATATGCTTGTCATTGTCCTGTGACACCATGTTTTGCTTTCAGTTTGACTCAATGAAGAACAGAGCGAAGGCTCTTCAATGTGTAGCCAGTGAGAGAGCGGGATGAGATTGAACTCTCACTCGCGTAATTTATTTGAAATTGTTTTCTTGTTCTTGTTTGTGTAAATGTGTGGTGAATACATGCGCCCTGTCCATCAAGGGCGGCTGTTAGCCATTAGCCGACCCATTAAATATGTCCTTTTTTAAAAACTCCATAGTTGTTATGCTGTGTTTAATTTTTGTATTATTATTTTTTAGAAGTTTGAAATATTTGTAATAAAATTGTATTAGTAAATAACGGTAAACAGTATACATTTTAAATGTTCTTTTCTTTCCTTATTGGGGGGTGCCCTTATGGATGTACGGCACCCCTATTATTCACCTGTAGCGCCTTTGGCCACAGGGCCGTCTCTGTTCACGTTTACAACCACACCCACACTACGCCCCACCTGCTTTTCATCCGGCAGAATCTGGTCTGGCCGCACATGTACACCTGTGACCCCTGTGACCCCTGTGACCCCTGTCAAACACTGGCAGGGCTTCAGGGGCTAGCATGACTGATCCCACCCTCTATACAAACCGCTTCCCCCCTTATCTGCTCCAACTGAGGGACTATCAGGAAAAAAGTCACACTAATACTGTAATACCGATACCCTCATTATTTTCCTTCTGTCCTAAAGTATATAGAAGAAGAATAGAATAGAATAGAAATATACTTTATTAATCCCCAAGGGGAAATGTGTGGACACAGTAGCACCAATAAACTAAACACACAAGAATAACATATAAATATAAGAAAGAAAGAAACAGTGACTGTGCATAAACTATACAAAGTGAAATATAAAATACAAAATAAAATATATATGTATATATATACACACAACATATATGCAAATACAGCAGTATAAAATAAAATATAGACAGTGTCCATAATCCTTCCAATCCCAAATTATTTGCTTTCTTTCATTGCTCTTTCATTTCTGTCAACTTGCCAACCCACAAGGTGCGTGGCAGCCCGGAGGTATCAAATAGTCTGCCACTGTAACGAGCCAACCAGCCGATTCCCCAAACAGTGAGACGTCATTAGAAGAACAGTAATCAATAACTGAGTGCAAATCAAGGTCGTTCCCTGCAGATGACCCCTCAATAGGTGGTCCTGGGTCCAAAGCAGTGAGCAGCCGAAAACACATGAGCCATAAAGGGTGAGTGAAGGGACAGAGAATCAAGAATCTAGTAGACTGAGGCGAATGAGGAGCAGTCTCGTAGTTGATTGGCAAAAAAAAAAAATGAAACACGTTAAAGTGAAATAGATCAGATGGATTTGCAAGGTTGGAGAGAGAGAGAGAGAAAAGAGAGAGAGAGAGAGAGGTAATGGTGACCGTGAGAACTATAAAAGGTGTTTGTGGTGCACAAATACAAGCGCTACATGATATAAAGCAGCTCCATTCCACAGGCGCTGGCGGTCATAAATATCTGCTCACATTACATCTAAATAACAGAAGTGGTCTCTGGCTCACCTTGTTAAATAAAAGCATCCGGGGTTAAACCACATTTATCAACTAAACGATTCCATAAAACCACATGGATATCTGTTTGTTAATTTGATTTATAGCCGTGTACCGCACCCCGCTGCATCAGCCCTGTGCAGGGCTGCAGCAGCATGCAGCCGGGTCTATTAAATAAACGAGGTGGACACAGTTCACTCATGTCCCGCGAATGACTGGTTGGTTAGTTACGTTTTATAATGTTTCACAGATGAAATTTGAGCAAAAAGTAGAATTGTCCAAATAAATCTTGACGAGAAAGAGTGGAATAAAGCAAAATGGATCCATCTAAATATGCACTTTTTTATCTTTTTATATTTGCTGTACATGTATTGGGATGATATGTTGTCTGTTGAATATAAAGTATAGAGAAGAACACCTTTAAATCTGATCAAATGTAAATGGAACAATAGTCAAACATTACAACTTTCTGTCTTTCTTTCCTCCGCTGCATCTTTCTTTCCTCTCTTGATTGACTTGGTTCCCCTCCTTCCTCTACCTTTCTCCCTTCTGTCTATCCTGTTGTTGGTCTTCCCTCCCTGTTTTTCTGATGCTGTATCACTTCCTCTCCCTCTCGGTCTTTCCCTCTCTCTCTCCTCCGCAGGTCAGGAGGACTACCGCAGTCGTCTGAGTGGCGATTGTTTCCAGGATCTGGTGTGTCCGGAGAAATGTCGCTGTGAAGGCACCGTGGTCGACTGCTCCAATCTCAAACTGACCCGCGTACCTCCTCACATCCCCGAACACACCACCGACCTGTGAGTCAGCCGCTGTTTTCCTTTTCACACTCACCCACGCATGTCCTGTATGCAAACTCATCATGAAATATCGGATTCAAATCCATGTGTTCGACTGCTTTAAAAGTGTAACCCACAACAACATCCTCTCACGGGCCACAGACCTGTCAAGAGGTTTTTCACTTAGAATAGAATAGAAGAATAGAAATATACTTTATTAATCCCCAAGGGGAAATTTTTCGACACAGTAGCACCAATAAACTAAACACAGAATAAAATATAAATATAAGAAAGAAAGAAAGAAAGAAAGAAAGAAACAGTGACTGTGCATAAAGTATACAAAGGGAAATATAAAATACAAAATAATATATATATATATATATATATATATATATATATATATATATATATATATATATACATACATACATACACAACATATGTGCAAATACAGCAGTGTAAAATTAAATAAAATAAAATAAAATATAGACAGTGTGCAAAATGCAAAGTGTGTTTATATGTGTACCTGATCCGGCTCATGCAAAATCTAAAACACGCAGCCATATATACACACATTGAAACATGCAGGGGTAGAACACGGAAGCATCTCTGCTTGCGTGCATGCAAAGACAGAAATGCGCGGATGCGATGCACGTGCAGATGTCGGGCCCAGAGCGTGCGCTGAATGCGCTTTTCATTTTCGCACCAGATGCCTCTCAAAAAGTCTTCTCCATTTCCCTTAAAGTCCCAAAGGAGCCATCATCATGCCTGGAGAAGGGTCTCGCACTAGAATACTGAGCAGTCCCCGGGATCATTCCTTTCACTGCTCAAAAATGGAAAGGGGTGAACACATAACACGCAACAGGAATACCGTAACCTGAGCGCGTAAAAGGTTAAAAAAGCCTGTAAGGGTTCTGAGTCTGCTAGATTAAATAAACACGCTGGTATTACGCAGATGAATTGTGCTAAAGGGCAAGAATAATTCATACTTCCATTGAGCTGCAGAGTTATGAAATCACATATCTATAATGTGATTTAAATGGTAAATACTTAAAAAGTAATAAAACATACCCGGCTGCCGCTGAAATCAGCCAGACCTGTTTTAATAATAATAAGCTAATATTTCCACACAGGAATTATGAATCCAGCCAGAGGCTAACTTTTCCCTAATAAGGCTGATTTGTCTATAAAATGTAAGTGAGGGATGGAAAGCTTCTGCCATGGCTCTCACGTGGTACCCATGGTAGCTGCAGAATATGGGACCGCCAGAAGATGCAGGAATAGTGACTTCACAAAGTGGCTGCAACTTTGGATAAATAATAATGTCGGCATCGCACGGATCATTAGACCCCGATTCCTCTCTCGCTCTGTTTCTTCGGTTCTGCTTCTCTCGGTGAACTCTTGCATCCTCCAACCCTCCCTCCTTTTTTCTCCCTCTGTTCCCAGGGTGCTTCATGTCCAACATATAACCTCAGTCCTTCACGGTTGGTTAGAGGGCACATCAGAGGCTCTACTGTGTTGACACCCTCTCTCTTTTTCTTGCCTTTTCCTTAAGAACACAACCAACCAGTGGCTTGTAGAAGGCCACACACACACACACACACAAACACACACACACACACTCACACACAAACAAGCAGCGAGTTGTGCCCCGTGTACCCTTATCAGGGGAAATCAGGAGAGGTTGTGACTGAGCTTAAAGCCTCTATATTCTTTCTTTTCTTTTTCTCTTCTGTCTATCTCGATGTCTTTCTTCTCTTCCCAGTAGCCACACAAAGCCTTGACTCTGACCTTGTGACTGTGCACTGAGTATGAAGGAATCCTTTTTAGGATCACTATTTGCTCTCAATGCAGTTGTACTTTTAGTACTACTTTTATCACAAGTCTTATCTTTACTCGTTGTGCTTTTATCTATACCGACTTTGCAATGTTATTTCAGTTTGGCCCCGTCCAGGTGGATCAATCTTTAAACTGCCCCTGAATCTCATTAGAAAGTGTCCCCTCTAGCTGAACTTTCACTTTCTTTCCTGGATTTCTCTCACTCTGCCATTTTCACACTCTCACACACACACACACACACGCACACACTTTCAGACACACATACACTAAGAGCATCCTTTTTTGCTTCACCCTTTTAGTACAAATTACCTCGATAAAGCAGATGTCAAGCTTCCTATCTCTCAAACGGGTTTCTCTGGGCTTAAGGGCAGTCTGGGTATTGATGACCGCATAGAAAAGATTAATTGCTCTCCTCCTCTTTCCTCCAGTATGTTTAATTATTCTTTGCTTCCCCCCCCCCTCTGGTTTTGCGGCACATCATACTTCAATGGTCACTAAAGGCCTCTTAACCTTCATGCGGTCATCCCCCCTCACTTGCATCCGCTCTCTTCTCTCTCCATCTTCTTGTGTGCACACATGGATTTGTCTGTATTGACTTTAAAGCAGTTTGTGTTGATGATATAATTATTGTCTGACTGAATTCCTCCATCATTCTCTCTTCAGGCGGTTAAACGACAACGACATTGCCGTCCTGGAGGCAACAGGGACGTTTAAGAAGCTGCCCAACTTGAAGAAGATGTATGTATTCGTTTAGCATTTATTTATTCATTACATCATGCATGCATTTACACAATTAATCTCCTGAAAAGGAGGTTGAGAATCTGCTTTTGAATGGCATCGTACTCTTTTCGAGTCGTTTTATAAATTGCTGACAGAGGACCGAAGGAATAACATTACAATCAAAAGGGTGAGGGTTTGAAAAAATAACAACAAATAGATGTGAACAGATAACACTTTGTGGAGGACAGAGTTAAGGGATTCAAGAAGAAGTAGAAGTGAAGAGAGGGGAGGGAAAGGAAGGAGGAAAGGTGATGGAGGGAGGGCAATGGTATACAGAAAGAGGGAAGGAAGCAAGCAATAGACGATAATAAGGAGGGAGGAAGGGAAGGATGAAGACAAGAGTGTTAGGAAACGTACATGTAAATTGGACCGAAGTGAAAATGTGACTGACATGAGTTAGGAAAGGAGGAAGAGGAGTAGCTGGAGACAAGTTGGAGGAATCGAGGGACAGAGAGAGATGGAGAGTAAGGACGGGTGGGTGGACGCTATGGAGGAAGCGAATATTAAATGGCAATAGAAGATGGGCCTTTGCTTCAGATTTACAGTCACTCCTTATCTACAACCTCCTCTCGGTTTGTGTGTGAGTGTGTGTGTGTGTGGGGGGGGGGTTGTCAGAGCGAGATAGAGGAAGACAGAGGTTGATTTATTGGAGAGGAAATTGCTAACCATCTAGCAGTGTCAGTGACGATATAGATTGGCTAACACTCATTTCCATCTACCTTCTCTCGATTCCTTTCCTCTTTTCTTCATCTCCTCCTTTCCTCTCGTATTTTCCCTCATCCTTACATCTACTGCTACTTTTCATTGTACGCTAAGTTTGTCTGCAATCATTACATTTTTTTAACTTTCCCTCATCCACTTCCTTCCCTTCACCTCTCCTCTCATCTTCCATGCGGCTGATAAGAGGAAACACAAAGTAGCGATGAATGAGAGCTACAGTAGTCGTGATCGCTATCATCTCACGTCATTGTCTCCGCGGCCAAATGCTCTCTTTTCATTTTTCTCATTATGTGTGCAGGGAAGAGAGATAGTGATCATTTCCAGTTGTCTGTGACCACTTGTCTCATTTTCTTCTGCGTGTATGTGTGTGTGTGCTTTGTAGTTTATAGAGTGATGACTCTAAGCTGTTATATCTGTTGTACAAGTAGAGGATATTAAGATGAAGGAGAGAAGAGTTAACATTTATTAGTTGAAGGGACATGATTGATTATTGCAATTAAACTGGGAACATTATAGATGTGTGTGGGTGGGTGTGTGTGTGTGTGCGTGTGTGTGCATGCAAGCACTTCATATGTGTCTGCATGTGGTCATCCTGCAGGTGGTAATCCTGCCTGTACTGTATTTAAATTTGACATGAGCCTAATCTAAACATCCTAATTTGTCCTTCCTCCAGAAACTTGAGCAACAACAAGCTGAGAGACATCCGTGACGGTGCCTTTGACGGAGCGGTTGGAGTTTTGGAGCTGCTGCTGACGGGGAACAAGCTAACTGGACTGCAAGGACGCATGTTCAAAGGCCTCAGTGGCCTGAAAACGCTGTACGTCTGGTTAACATTACTGTGTGTGTGTGTGTGTGTGTGTGTGTGTTCAACACTGCATTTATGTGGGAAGTGGTCTGGTTGTAAAGAAGTCAATACCGTGTCATTACACAGGCTACATGTAACCCCACAAGTCTCCATGTTCCTCCCACTCTGTGAAAAGCTAATGCTAATGAATTTTAAATACACTGCACTAAAAGCACTGTGTTTCTCCTTTCACTAAAAGCACTAAACAACAAACAAAGTCAAACACAGAAGCTACACTGCAAAAATTAAAATCTAAGTAAAATGAAATATCTCAAATAAAGGCAATCTATGCTTGTTTTTTGACTGACAAGATATTTCTTCTTACCAGATAGTTTTAATGTTGGAGCATTTCACTTGTTTTAAGAAACCTTGGCAAGTCAAATGTTCCTGTTCTGTTTGGCAGATAATTTGGCTTATTTCAAGTAATATTCCCAAATTGTATTACTTTTTTTCCTTGTTTTTTTTTCGGCTGAATTTTTGCAGTGTATCAAATAACCTGAAAGCTACCTTTTGACTATTTATAGCTTAGTTGTCCTGTTTACTGTCCTACAAAATGGCCGGCTAATGTCCTTAAACCGTGCAGACTATGACTTATTTTAGCATTACGGAGGACTTCATTCACTTTTTTTTCTCTCCGTGATTAAAAAAGAGAGGAGCAGGATTGTTTACTCACTCACCCCTGAAATCAAAGCTGATGACAGCATATTGTTGCACCCACCATAAATAGGCTAGCATCCAATTAGGGGTTACAGGATAGTGTACTAAATCATGAGCTAATGTTGTCTGTGTATGCTCATATATATATATATATATGCCAGCTAATGACTCTCTAATGGCATCATGCTGTCTCTGTGTTATGTTAAGAGGCTCCCTGCTCCAGTAATAGCCTCGCTAACTAGGTTAGCCTGTCCCAGAGATTGCTAATGCTAACTAACTCAGTTAGCCTGGTCCCACATGACTGCATGTCAAAAGCTAATGTCATATTGCAGACTCTGTCACGGTTGTCTGGGGACTGGTTTGAATTTACCTCTGCGTTCTGTCTGTGTCGTTAGAGGCAACGCTCTTCACGTCCTCTTGGTCTCTTGTTATCCAACCAAAGTTTGTCGGCCTACAATTTGTATTTGTTTTAAAGCAACTGTTTAAAAGACAAACTGTTTCATTAGCCACAGGGTGAACTTTAAACCCGCCAGTTGAAACAACATCAACATGAAATGTGCAAAGAGTATATAAGACCAGGGCTCTCAAGTTTTGAAGACAGGCAAGTGTGAGACATATCCATCAGCACCCCCCCCCCCCACCCCCACCCAAGAACGAAAATTTAGGATATCATTCGCGCAATTCCATGATGCTTTTTTTCATTGGTTGCTGGATAAATCTTACCCAGATACAACAGATACATCTATTTTCTGATGGGTTATTGTGTAGCCCATTTCTTTTTTTGGATTGGCTGATAAGTGGCACCTCACAGCAGAACTCCAGGGGAGCGCTTGATTTCCCCACAGGGAGGTTCAGCGTGGCCAGTTCATGTTGGCGCTGCGGCACATCAAAATATTAAATAGCCGAGAGTTTTTTTTCGGCGTGAGAAATACGATGTGTGGCGGGAGTGCGGGAGTTAAGACCAAAATGCGTGAGTCTCACGCTCAATGCGTGAGACTTGAGAGCCCTGCATAAGACGTTCTTGAGTCGTCAGCTTCAACAAACCTGATTTCAGACTAAACATGAGACTCTGCAGTTTGTGCTTTTGGAGATTGCACTGTGATCTACACGGTAGGACTAAATGTGTTTAGCTTTTCCCAGACTGAACATGGTTGATGCATGTGTTTCCAGAATGCTGCGGAGCAACCAGATCAGCTGCATCGACAACAGCACCTTCACGGGCCTGAGCTCGGTGCGGCTGCTCTCGCTCTACGACAACAGGATCTCCAGCATCGCCCCGGGAGCTTTCTCCACCCTGCACTCCCTGTCCACCATGTGAGTCTTATCGGACAACCTTTCTCTCTCTCTTCCTGCTTATTTGTTTGTGTGGGTTTTTTTTTAATTTTCTCTCAATGTGTGCAGCAATCACTTTTTGTCCATCTTGAGATCTGGCAGAATCTCAACCCTCTTTTCTCTTCTTCTTTCTTTATTTCCTCCTTTTGTCTTTTCTCCAACTTCTCCGAGGCTTGCTTTGCTGTTGGAGTTATCTACACCCACACACACACACACACACACACACACACACACACACACACACACACACAGAGACACACACACATGTACACATATGTTGCTCTCTGGACGCTGTTCTCCCAGAATGCCCTCCATCATTATCGATTAGATTGGTCTGGAGCCCGGAACATTTGTTATCAAAGCTAAATATATCTTGCACGCACACAAGAGCATCTGCAAGCTTGTTTTTAATCTTTCTCAAGTTGAACACACCAGCTGCAACCAAGATATATTTTTTTGGTGGATGGCTTATTTGTGTTTTTGGTTTGGATCTCATTTTACTTAACTGGAAATAGACTGGACAGAGGGACCTCTCTGTTATGTGCGTGTGTGCGTGTGTGTGTGTGTGTGTGGGAGAGTGTGTATGCGTGCATGCGTTGGTTTGTGTGTTCATCCTGTGCAGAGATGTACAGAAACAACCACCATGAAGTAAAGTTGTGTACTTCAGTCTTCCGAGCAACCAGATGTGACAGTTGTAAATAATAGATTTTTTTTAATCTTAATAAAACATTCCAGGTTACGTTTCATATCCTCTTTTTTTTTACCGTGAGCACAGAAACATACCGAGCTAAAAAAAAGGACGAAAAAGAAGCCTCCTCACGTCCTCCCTAATCTCTCTTTCATTTCCTCCATGCTTCCTTCTCTTGTTCCGACTCTTGTTCTCGCCCTCCGTCCTGCTGTGTACCTGTCTCCTTCAATTCGACTTTCTACTTTAGTCCTTTTGGAGGAAAAGTGGAAGACGAGGGAGGAGAAATGGGGATGCAGGGAGAGGGAGGATGGATGGATGGTGGATGCATCGTTGCATAAACTCAAGTTTTCTCAGCGGGGCTGTTGGTGATTATCACGACAAAAATGGAGCGCTATTCTATTTTCATCACCCGTGTCATTTTTCACTGTCATTCCTTCTTCTAGCATCAGTTTTTCATCGGCCTTGCATCAACACTTGACTGAGTATGCAACACCCGGCTGCTGTGAAAAAAAGATGTTTTTTTTTTTTCTCGAGTTTCCTCTGTTCATTTCCTCATTTCCTCTTTCCTCTGTTTTTCTCTCTTCCTCCCGCTCTATTTCTAATATAAGTCTCCATTTGTAATGCGTTGTTTCCCAGTTGAGTTTCCCCATTTAATTAAAAGATTAACACATTGTTACGGAAGGAAGGGATTTAGCACAGGTCTGGATGCCAGGCAGCGAGGGCAATTAATTACAAGGAGATGAGGAAATAACGTGTCCCTATCTGTAGCAGCAAACCATTAATATTGTAGCACAAACAACAACATTCAGGTTTATTAGTCCATCAGACACAGTGAGAGGCAAAACGTCACTTGCACATGTCTTGACACGATTTGGAGGCGTGCCATCATCAATGAAAACATAGGTGTGATTTGTTATACTGCTGAAAATTGGATTACCTTTTATATTTTCCGTCAATCAGCGAAGTTCGTATGTTATACCACCCAAAGAAATCAACGTTGAACTATATTTATTTTATAGCAGCAGTTAGCTGTGAGGAAAGTATACCCCGTCTAGTATGCCTCCGAGGAACACATCGAGCATCAATATTACATGAGCAGTGTTACAAAAGCAACAAAATGCAATGAGGTTGATCGAAAATTGATAAAAATATACAGATAACCTTCTATTTTTTCTCTCTTTCACAATGTCTCACTCTGCCACCTGTTCCTTTCCTTCCTCCTTCTCTCTTGTAGTTTTTCAAAATGAATAAAATCAGCTGATGACCTTTTCTGCCTTTCTTTTGTTCCCCGTCTCTCCATTGCAGTGTACCAAAAAATAACCGATGTGGTTTGTGTACATACCATACAAATTGCGATAATAATAGTAATAATAATACGTATTATTATCATTGGGAATGGTAGACGCTATCTCTCTTTTGTGTCTTTTTTGTTGTTGTTTTTTTGTGATCCTGTCTTATTTTGGGTCCTATCTGTGCCTGCTCAGAATATATTCATCAATATTTTAAATGAATTCAAGGAAAACATTTATTTAGTGTGCATCATTTTTCCATTAATAATTCTTCATATTGTGGAAACATGTAGTCCATGCAATGTAACTACAATTGTTCAACAGGCTTCCAATACGAGTGACCCTGTTAAAAGTGATTTCCTTCTCTCTCTCTCTCTCTCTCTCTCTCTCTCTCTCTCTCTCTCTCTCTCTCTCTCGCTCTCGCTCTCGCTCTCTCTCTCTCTGTCTCTCTGTTTCTGTCTCTCTCTCTCTCTGTCACAGCAACCTCCTGTCCAACCCGTATGTGTGTGATTGTCATTTGGCCTGGCTGGGTCAGTGGCTGAAGAAGACCAGAGTGGTCAGTGGGAACCCTCGCTGTCAAAGGCCCGCCTTCCTGAAGGAGATCCCCATCCAGGACGTAGCCACACCCGACTTCACCTGCGACGGTGAGCCCGTCTCTCACTCTGCTTCTCTTTTTGGCTCCATCCACATCTTTGGGAAATTACGACGCTTACACGTGAAATATTGCTGAAAGAAGATAGCCAATTTAATTCGGTGGTGAACAACACTTGAACATGTATAGTGTTGGACTCCCAAGTTCTGCAGGATGTGCAGCTATAGCATTAGCAAATGACACTGAATGTCAGAAACAACCAGGAAGGCTGAAAAGAAATGGCCTGAGTATCACTAAGAAGCCATTTTGCATTTTGCACACTATATATAAATATTATTTAATTTTACAGTGCTGTATTACATATATGTTGTGTATATATACATATATATTTTATTTTATTTTATTTTGTATTTTATATTTCACTTTGCACACTTTACTTTATGCACAGTCACTTTCTTTCTTTCTTATACTTATATTTTATTGTGTTTAGTTTTATCGGTGCTGCTACTATTGCCAACAAATTTCCCCTTGGGGATTAATAAAGTATATTTCAATTCAATTCAATTTAATTTGTCCTGAACAGATAAGAGTAAAGTGAACTGATATAATTACAGAAGTGAATGGCATCAATGAAGTTTGTTTTATGTTTGGTGATAATGCACAAAACAGAATTTAGAATAGAATAGAATAGAAATATACTTTATTAATCCCCAAGGGGAAATTTGTGGACACAGTAGCACCAATAAACTAAACACACAAGAATAAAATATAAATATAAGAATGAAGTATTATTAATTAAGTTTTAATGAAGTATTTTTAAAGTCTTTTGTGGGACCTAAAAGTTGGTACGTCAGGAAGGAAAATCAGACTCTTATAAAACTTAGAGCAAGCCACAGAGAATACTATTTATATCATGACAGACGCATGGCCCAGAGTGACATACAATGAGCGCCCTAATGTCCCAAAGGAAGGAAATTGTTCTCCGTGCGAACTCACTGTTATATCAATTAAATCGTGTCACGTCCTCGGGTCCGTCGACTTTTTGTTTGCACTGGACTGATTCTTCAGTCTGATTATCGTCTTTTTGCGTAAAAAAGTAAACAATCCTTCCAAATGACTAAATACCAAAGCTTCCAACACCCCTTGTCCTCAGACGGCAGACACACACACACACACACACACACACACACACACGTACACGTCTCCATCGGGGTATCGTGAGGACAGAGTGATCCGTAGCTACTGACAAACAGCAGCCGTAGATGACATCAGCTTGTGGTTCCTAGTGACGTTGCTGCTACCACAACGACGCCTGCCTATTGCAACTCAGGCCTCCCTTTTGGCGCCAAGTTTGACGCTACAGACAAAGTGCGGCGGTCTGGCTCTGCCGTCGATTACATCTTTGTTTCTTTTCCTCCATATTTCGGTCCTAATGGCTTTACACTTTTAAACTCTTTTCGATTTCCTCTTTTTTCAATCTTTCCATCTCGTTCGGCCTCACTCTTCCTCCTGACTTCTTTAGAATTTATTACACTTTTCTAATTTCCTGTAGCCGTGCTGCAACCATTAAATGAAAATGAGTTTGGAAAGTAGTTAGCCTGTTTGGCCCACGTAAGGAAACTGTAAGATGTTATCAGATCTTAATATTCATTTGTGCGTGCACACACACACACTCACACACACACACACACACACACACACACACACACACACACACACACATCTACCTTCAAACTCATTCAGCTGCAGACATATAGATTAGAAGGACTGATAGTGCGCTCACGCCTTTGTGCTTCCGTCGCTGCGAGGACCCGACAATGGTTACATTAAATGTCTAATCTTCTCTCGATTCTAATCCCGATTCTAATACCAGAGAAGAGCACTCAGTCGAGTGAAGTGATCTTTGCCAGGTGGGTCGTCCTGTCCTCTCCCAAACAAAGGAGAGTTGAATCTCACTCGGTCGTCCCTCTCGGATTCTTTACAGTCAAAATGTCTGTGAAGTTTAACAGAATAGAGACGTATTCATCTCGTATCGTGCCTCACTTCATGGGACTCAATCTACAGATAATCTGAAAATGACTATTGATGCCAGTGTGTGACCTGGCTGATAGCCAGAAATCATTACTGAAGTATTTGTTTATTACATGCGACCCCTACCAGCCGGTTAAGTGAGGAATAATAAGTCAATAACATGTTGTTGTTGTTGTTTCACGAGATCCTTGAGCAAACAGTCATTAATGTGCAAAAAAAAAGATTATTCGGCTGATGGGTTAAATCGTATGCATGATCAGGTCTGAACAGTTGGATAGACGGACACACACACACACACACACACACACACACACACACACACACACAGCGACCGGTCACATGACCTCCCCACAGGTTTACTCCTGGTGGAGCTAATAGTCCAACATACAGAAAGTCATAGATATAAATGCAGCATTGTGGACATAAACTACGAAACCTAATTTGTTCAAAATGTTGGCAAGCGTGTTTATTGATTTATTGACCGCGAGATGAAAGATCTGCATCGTCACCAACGTCAAATTAGTTGTCCTTTGGCTCGACGCCCACGCGTCCTCAAGGGGTCGAGGACATCCTGCTGACAAACAACAGCATCCCTATTGGGGCGCCGCCGCCTCCACACTGACGCTGTGAAACAGATTAGCACACACACACACACACACACACACACACACACACACACACAGAGAACCAAGGTCCCATAATCCAGTCTATTTACGGTTGTGTAAAATGACTGTTAAGTTGTCGAGAGTCAGCCGGGGGAAAGGTAAAGTTAATTGATTTTGTGAGAAGATATTTAGCGCACATTTAGATGTTAGTTCAATCAGCCAACTGTGGAGGGAGTCGGCCCACGGCTTCCCCTCCCTGTGGACCCGGCAGCTACACACACACACACACACACACTGTTGCACACACTGCTCCACACACAGGCACGTATAGGAACCCATTCACTCGGCATTTAGACATTTAATTAGAAAACTACCAAGTGAAGGAGGAAATGGCCATAGGACGGGGGGGGGGGGGGGGGGTGTATCTATTTAACAATACTAAATGTGCAACTCACACACTTATACATTAGACGCATGCATGCATATCATCGCAACCCGTGGCAGTATATTGGCAAACAACACAACCACACAGCCAAGTATGAACCAACAGTAGATGACTGTGAACTTGGCCTCCTTCTTTCTCTCGACAGGCACACAAGTACACACACACACACACACACACACACACACACACACAACATCATACTGCAGTTGTGTTATGATTGGCTCAGGGTCCGGTGGTCATTATCCTTCATTATGGTTTTAACTTGGCTTGCTTCGCATTTAGGACCGCAGTTCAAGAGTATTTACATGCTGCAGCTCCAAATTGTGTGTGTGTGTGTGCATGTTTGTGTGTGTTTGTCAGTCAAGTAAATGGAGGGCGTTTTTAGCCGCAAACAAATCTCTAGTCTGATTCTTCTTATCTCTGAAGTGTTAAACGATTATAATCACTCAGATGTGTTTAGTCCTGCCATATGTTGGTGAGCGTGTGTGAAACATCGCCGCTCCGCCTCAGCAGTCTTCCTCAGCAGTCTTCCTCAGCAGTCTTCCTCACAGACCAACTGTTCAGTTTACCAAAACCATTGAACATTTGTTTTTGTTGTTGTTTCAAGACTGAAGGTGTCGATTCGAAGCCGAAAAGCAACAATCTTAATATGGTTTCCCGATCTTAAATAGAAAGGCTTGTAATCAAAAGTTTTTTTATCTGGATAATTATGATCTCATGCAATTGCTTGAGAGCATTATCATCGTAGTGCAACGAAACAATGCAGGAAGCGTATCTAAATGATTGTAGGTGACCAACATACTGCAGGCCAACCCATCAACATCTGGCCAGTGGTTCTCCAGCATCATCGGAGGGATTTTACCTTCTCTGTGACTCGCCTGCAGGCCCTGAACCAGATGTTGAACCACACTGCTGTGATGTTAGCTGCCTCTGGCCATTTGGAATGGATTGTAAAGTACTTTTATAGTGCTGAGTTGAGAATAACTGACCAAGTAGCACACTTACACTACAGTCTCTATCTCTATGCATCCCCCTCTCTCTCTCTCTCTCTCTCTCTCTCTCTCGGTTTCTCTCCCTTTATTCTCCCTATTCTTACCCTCCTGTTTGCCCAAACCTGTTTCAACCTCCTGTCCCTCGGTCAGACTCATTTCCTCCTTCCTTTTACCTCCCACTGTTGCTCTTAATCTCTTCTCTCTCACCTCTGTCCCCATGTGCCCGTCCTTCTCCGTTCTACTTCTTTCTCTTTGTCTGATATCCCATTCTGTGCCCCCCCGCCCTCTCTCTCTCCCTCTCTCTCTCTCCAGGTGTTGAGGATAACGGTTGCCTTCCTTCGTCTAGTTGTCCCGACGTTTGCGCGTGCACAGACGGCGTGGTGCGATGCAGCAACAGAGGGCTGCGCTCTCTGCCCAAGGGCATCCCCAAGGACACCACCGAGCTGTGAGTCACGCACACACACACACACACACACACATGCACACAAACACACAACCTCAAACACGAGGAGGCACACGTTCACTTTTGTTCAAATATGCAGACTCAAGAGCCAATGAGCATAACGGCAGACCTGCATATGCACACAGACAGAAGTGGGCCTTGCTTACTCTCCACTAAAGCCACACACACACACACACACACAGTGCTGCAGTCCAATATCGATGCCGCTGTGTGCCCTTTGCTGCTTCAGGAACTAACAAACCATTTAGTGAACACAAACACACACACACACACATCTGATGGGATTATAGGCAATGAATGCTGCAAACTGTAAACTTGTGTTTTTTGTTTGGATTTTTATGTCTTAAATCTACGAAGCACAGATATTTTAGTCTGTCTACAACACACTGCTGTCTCAAACATGATATAGCCACACAGAGAGAGACTGCCAGAAGAAATACTCATTACTTATTATTCTCCTTACAATATAAAAAGAAAGACTGATTCCGTCTTCAATATAATAATGTTATAAAACCAAAGATAGGAAGGAGAAAAAGCCACGGTCCACTTTTTACATTTCAAAGCGTTGCCATAACCGTGATGGTCCCTCCTTAAAATGTCAATGTATAGTACTTTAAATAATATATTTGCCTTTTGATTTCCCTGTATAAGTCCGCTGCTACATCGTGTAACTTGTCTTATTTATTTCAAGCTCTTAGGAATCCATATGATAAAGACAGAGGCCAACGTAGGAAATGTGTATAATGATAGCAATTGTTTAAAGTGATGCAGGATAAAACAAGAGTAGAATAATGTGTATCAAGATTAGGACATTTAGAAAAAAAAGGTTGGAACACAATCTGTCGTAGGGGAAGTGAATAATTGTACACACACATACATACACACAAAAAACCTCTAGCTGTGAAATAGGTCTGCTCTGCGAGGTCAATAGCAGTGATTAGGTATTGATCAGGCTGAAGAAGACACTCCATCATACTGTCCACATGACCTACTTATGACCTGCGAGAGGAGCAGAGACCAACAGATCATAAAACGTGTGTTTGTGTGTGTGTGCGTGTGAGTGGGTATGTGTGTGTGGGTGTGTGTTTTCTTAACTTGCCCCACACAGGCTCACACACACAGCCCTAGGGGTCAGTAGGTGGATGTTGTATATCTGCAGTGGTTGAAATATGTGTGTAACGCTACATGTTAACATGTTGAACTGCAGGTTCACATCCAAACACCTGTATCCTCGTCATCTTCATCGTGTATGCACCTTTCCAGATGCAGAAAATGACACATCTGCTAGAATTGTACCCATACGTCAGTTTGCAAGCAACATTTGGTGAATACAATGTTAAAAAGCAACATTGACTTGACAAAGAGCTCTTGTCTGTCCCCCTCTCAGACATCTGAGCCCACATGGCATCCTCTTTTTTAATCTCTTTTCCCATTGAGGATATGCAGTCCATTAGCCATTGTTCCTACCACTCTCTCCTGCTGGAATTGATCCGATTATAGCATTATGGAGTGTAAAAAACAAATACAAAGTTAACGAGATTGTGGCCTTGTCTAACAAATGTTTAGCTTAACAAATAGTGCTTAATTGTGTGATATACACATCCTGTGTGCTTGAGCTTGAGCATATCCCAGGTGCTTCACTGCTTGTGTAATGAATATAGGATGCAGAAGTAGAATTACTGTACGATCGAAATTAGGTTTACACTTAATAAACACAATCATGTCTGTTTGGATGGAGCTGCATTCCGGGAGCAATTAGCTTAGCTTAGCTTAGCATAAAGACTGCAGATATCAGCAGCTGGCCTGCCTCAGAGATATATAACAATACTCGTAAGTATTACGACTCCAGGTGGCTCAAAGTGGGACGCAACATAAGGGCAGCGGGTCTGCGTAAATGAGGACGCAGTCACACCAACTCAGAACACAAAGTTATGATAAAAGTATTTATTAACAAGTAGTAACACAGGGACCAACAAGGACGTCAGTGGCACCAAAGAAAAGAACATAACAAAACCCACGTTCCCCCCTTTACAGGTGCTGTGCACCCAAAAGTACAGTGGGTGGTGCTCACTCTAACCTAGGGTATTAACAACATGTAAACCTACGTGTATGTAGTATGTAAACCCCAGGGTATCTTACCTGTCCTTATTGACCCTGTGCGCCTAACGAAAAGGAATTAACAAAGATAACACAAAAGTAGGCTGCTAACAAAAGAATCACTAGAGTTTCCCAGAAACTAAACAACAAACATAACACTTACACACACTATAGCCGACCGTGCTCGCCAGAGCGCAACAGCAATTAAAAACCCAACCTCTCACTCTGAACAAACACAGGACTATTTAAAAGGGAATGGTTGATGGGGAATCAGGAACAGGTGTGATGATTTAATGACTGGAACCAGGTGTGCATATCTGTGAAGTATGAGAATGACAATAGGAGGGGGAGACAAAACAACAACACAAAACAAGACCGAAACAGAACACAAATCAATGCATATAGACCAGTGTTCGTAACAGTAAGGCTCACAACTCTCATGCTTTTACAAGGAGTTATGTGTTGAAGGTCATTTTTCGACAAACAAAAAAGCCAGCAGAGTCTTATGTTCAACGCAACGTTGCCGGGCAACCATCGCAGCTCCTGCACAGAAGAGCTGGGTGGGATTAGATCAACTTGTGTGTTGAACTTTGGCGAGTGCCACGCGAGATGTTTACCCCTGCTTCCAGTCTAAGTTCAGCCAATCCGCCTCCTGGCTCTGAACTTTTGGTTTTATTTCTGACACTATTGAATTTGTAGCTGATCACATTCACAAAGAACACATCAGACCATCATGAATATGACCTAAAAGACCAACACAGTCAAAACTCAACTCACCTGCACTCTTCAATCCAACCCGTAATGTGCTATATTGCTCTTTTCTTACCCCCGTATGCCTGTTTCTGTGTATTAACATATGTAATGCATTCTACATTAATATGCACCGTTCCCTGCAGTTACCTGGAGGGGAATATGCTGGCATCTGTGCCCAAGGAGCTGGCGAACCTGCGTCAGCTGTTATTGGTGTAAGTACCCCTCACATGACCTTGAATACACATATCTGTGTTTAGATAGTGTGCAAACCCACAATGCATCTGTTCACGTCTGCTTGTGGATTGTTGTCTGTGTGCACTCACTGCATCCTTGTATCTGTGCAGGGACCTGAGCAACAACAGCATCAGCACATTGGGCCCCTCCACCTTCAGCAACATGTCTCAACTAGCCACACTGTGAGTTACCGTGGCAATGAAGACACACATGCCCTCCCATGTGTCTATGGGATGTGTGTGTGTGTTTGTGTTAGGTTAAAAACACAAGATAAATCAGTGTGTTCTTCACTTAACTTTGATTAATCCCCCATCATCTCACACTCTCTCTCTCTCTCTCTCTCTCTCTCTCTCTCTCTCTCTCTCTCTCTCTCTCTCTCTCTCTCTCTCTCTCTCTCTATGTTCATGCTTTTTCCTCTCTCCCATTTCTTGTCAGTATCTTCTGTCCTCCTTTAACCCGGAAGATCACTTCGCTCCTCTCCCTCTTTATTTATTCTCTCGCCTCCCTCTCCTCCATCTCATTTCAAGCGTTTCTTGAATATTCCTTTTCATAACATCTTCCTCCTTCATCTCTTTTCTAACATGTGGTCCACTGCCTCTCTTAATCCTTTCAAAATTGTCCTTTCACTTCTCTGCTACTCACTCAATTAATCTGTTGCATTATATAATCTTCTGTGGAACCTCTCAAATCTCCTTTTTTAAATACTTTCCTGCCATTCTGTCGTACGTACAAATTGTCTTTATTACATTAAGTTGGTCTTTTTTAATCTTTTCTTTTCTTTTACAATGATGTTACATCAATCCAGGGGATTGTGTGTGTCCAGGGAAAGTACATTTGCTCTTTTCCAGCGACGCCCAGTCTTTATATGTCATAGAGGTGCACTCATTCACGCCTGGGAGCTGCCCAGTGCAACGACAGGCCTCCACTGTTAGCTCGCAGATAGCATCAGTGGAACACTTGCTGAGTTACATGCCTTGCTCAAGCACACACTGCCAAGAGTTGAAGAGGTAGAGGAGAGTGTTTCTTTTTCCAAATCAGATTTTCTGAAAGGCACAAGTCAAATGTTCCTTAAAAACAATGTAGACAGTCAGACCTGTTTGGAGCCAATGTGCTCGGCTTCATAACAGATCATCAGACAGCACAAGCATCATTATATAGAATAACTAGGTCGTAAAAAATCAAACTATATCTTCTTTGACCGTGATCAGAATGCTGTCCTTAAAGGTGTGTCTCCTTAACCTTTAGTCATCACTAAACTAAGTGTGTGGTTCTTTAGTAGTTGTAAAAAAGAAAAAAGTGGTGTGGGAGCCTCGTCTTTTCCTTTGACAGTTGTGTTTGATTTCATTTGAAATGTGACCTTCATTATTTATTTTCTTTTGTATTTTATATTTCACTTTGTGTACTTTATGCACAGTCACTTTCTTTCTTTCTTATATTTATATTTTATTGTGTTTAGTTTATTGGTGCTATACTGTGTCAACAAATTTCCCCTTGGGGATTAATAAAGTGTATTTCTATTCTTCTATTTCCCTTTGTTCTGCTGCGTCATCTCTCCCGTCCTCCCTCTTTTTTATCCCTCCACTATTTTAACGTCATCAGGGATGTTCACTGAAAGACAAAGATAACATCATTTGAAAAAAATGAGCACGAGCGGGAAAATATGAGTGCGATGAGTGCGTGTCGTGACCTTGTGATGTCCTCTGTCTTCCAGCATCCTGAGCTATAACCAGATCCGCTGCATCCCGGTCCAGGCCTTCGACGGGCTCAAGTCACTCCGCCTGCTGTGAGTAGCGAGATTCATCTTCAAGTGCCGCAGTGGATTCGATATGCGACACTCCCCTTTGCAAGTCATAGCGTTGAGCTAAATCAAAGTTTAATCGCTCCCCCGGTTCCAGACCGAGTGCCATGTTAAGACCCAGTCACGAAATGAGTCACAGCCACCCAATCATTTGTTGTTTCAGGGTACTAAAATAGATAAAAGTGACAATCTCTCATCTCCTCTTTAATACTCCCTCTCTATCTGT